>CAAKHF010022873.1:0-11334 GCA_901007745.1 Hippocampus kuda | reverse complement strand
GTTGTGTGTGTGTGTGTGTGTGCGTGTGTGTGTGGGTGCAAGCACAGGCATGTTTGTGGGGATATATTGTTGATCCGTGTATGTTTGGGTGGAGGGGGGCCCTCTCTTTACATTGTAATTTTGAATTGCTTTAACTGTACAGTACTTTGAATTGCATTTTTATGTATGAAAAGTGCTATATAAATAAGATTTGATTGATTACTTTCATATCTGTACAATAATATCTATATTTAATCATTACCATTTTTTTATATCACTTACCCTGTTCAGGGTCACACAAAGCTGGAGATTGTCCCAGCTGACTGGGCAAAAGACGGACTGCACCCTGGACTGGTCACCAGTCCGGCAGAGGTCGGTTGTAATGAAGAATTACTCAATTAACTTAACTTTTGGTATATTTGTCAAAGTAGTTTTAATGCAACATTCTGTTTGCTTTTACTTTAGTATATTTGTTAGGAAGAAATGTTACTTTTACCCCATTACTTTAAGCTACATTCCGCTTCCAACTTTTATTTATTGATGCATGTGCGAACTCTTTATTGTCAGAGAGATGTGTACTATGGGACTAATGCACAAATCCAACATTACCACTGGTGACGTTTCACTCCATTTCACCAATCAAATGGAGCCAAGCAGTCACGACTGCTGTCAGGCTGCTGAATAAAAATAAATTCATTAAATGATGTGAAAAACAATTGTAAATCGCACTGTGACCTTATCCATATTTGTATTTATATTGCACTTCATTGTACGGGGTTTGTTTGTTTTTTCTTCTTTCTTCTTTCTACCCACAATCTTGCTGCTGTAGACTGTAAATTTCCCCAGTGTGGGACAAATAAAGGATATCTTATAATCTTAACATGACCGCACACAAAGTCTTTGTAACCCCACACGAGTGTGGCTGGACCCAAAAATGAAATAGGGTACAAATTACCGTACACTTGTTAAAACAAAAAAACAAAAATAAATAAATAAATAAAAATTACAGCATATCTGATATCAAAACCAAAACAGTTTATTTGCTGTATTCTTACCCTGCCACAAGTGCACGCACACTGAGCTGTACAAAGCCAACAAGTCTTGCAAATAACATGTCATCTGAGTATTTCAATAGCTTGGTGCGTCTTTTTACCACAAAGCCATTTCCATCTAGCTGTCATCGCAAGCAGTACAAATAGTGCCATTTATTTTTTGGCCTTGTGGAGAGACAACAAAGAAAGCAGGTTGAAAGTAGATGTGTTTTGTTTTTATTACAATGTAGGAGGGGGACAGTGGCTTATCAATGTTTCATTTAGGCAGTGTTGAATAATAAACAGTTCAATGTCATATCTGTTTCACACTTTGACAACTCTGGGATTACCGTCATTATTTATCCAGTCGCTAACCTGTTAAACAGACACTGACCTTGAGGGTTGGCATCCTCCATGTGGTGGTGGTACAAGTCTGCCAAAAAGATAATGTGCCTGCCAACAGGTAGCAATTACACGTTGTATTTTGCAAAGATGTTTTTTTTTTTTTCTGCACAAATTGTTTAGAGTAATTTACATTATCTGTCTGAAAAGTATTTTGGGGAAAATAAAAAGCATCATTATTTATTCTTAAAGCCAGAAATGAAAAGTTTTCTTTTGATTTGGAGAAAATACAGAAGAAAAATGTTTTGGAATACTCAGATCATTGTTTGTGTTGTATTGCTTTGGCCGTTGGTGTTACGGTGATTGCGTAGGTTCGCACATCGACCTCAAAAGTCTCAGGTTCTGGGCTCGAGCTTTCTTGTGTGAAGTGTGCATGTTCTCTCCCCGTACTCGGGTTTCCTTTCACATTCCAAAGCCAAGCTTGTTAGGTTCAGTGAAGACTGAAAGTTGTCCTTTGGTGTGAATGTGCGTGTACATGGGTGAGTGGATGGGCGCCAGTACACCCGTGATCTGAGTGAGAATTAACGGAAAAAAAGATTTTTGATGTTTGGGTGCTATCTTGAAGTGTCCTGATATTGAAAATGGATGGATGGATTTCCGGCTGACCACAGATGCTACCGACATTTTTTTTGGCCAACACATTGCATCTACTCACGACTGCTGGACGCCATAGTCAGTTATAAATTGAGACCATCGCCTTCGAACTAGAGCCAGACCAGACAGCCTGTGCCACGTTCCAGTAAAGTGGGCAGTTGTGAATTGCCGAAAAAGGACCTTTGGGTTATAACTCCTATGAAAACATACAGTGCTACTTAATTATTGAGGTATTCTGCCATGTTTTTGTGTACTTTCAAATGGACACGGAACCTCAAAAGTTCCAAATTATATTTTGTGGTCCTCAGCAGTCTGGAATAGAACAGTAAGTATCGGAATCGCTCTGTAAATTATTCTCCGAAAAATAAATTCAAATAGTCAAAGTGGCACTTTGAAGGCATATCACCTGTAGACATTAGTCTCTGGGAAGCTGTGTGACAACCCTCTTGTCCTTTTCACCCCTGAAGCCCATGAACTGTTGAGACCTCGAAGATAATGAACCAGCGGCACCAGTGGAAAAAGACTAGTATCTCAGTGAAACAAAGACTGACTGATCCTGGTGGAGTTAAGTCTGACCTCCTGCCTTGTGTTTCTATCCAGTGAAAGCAGCAGCACTGAGACACTGACCTTTGAGACCTTGTCTTCAATGTCACTCTCATATCAAAGCATTCTACATTGCTGTTTGCCGCCCTACACAAGAGACTGTATCATCCCGTCATACGGTTTCAGTATTTCATTGATTGCTCTTGGTCGCCACGATCGGTGTTCCCACTTGGAACAATTGATAACAATTAGAAATGCATGATTTTCTTCTTTTGTTTGTATACAAACCAGATGAATCTGGACTGTTAGTGTGCAGTCCATAAAAATAAACCTTTTCTTTGAAGTGCAGTTTTATGCTATTGGGAAACTGCCATGTTCCTCAGTTTGTCAGATGATTAAGTCACAAAGAAGCCCAGAAAGGGAGTCAATTAAAAATAGATGTGTCTGAAGGAAGCAAAATGTGCTTTCCTTCTTCTGAGAAACAGTATGCAGTAATGTAATATACACACATTAGAGGGATTTGATTCTTCTAAAAAAAATTTTTTTTAAATCCAAATAGAGTTGGAGTTAATGCATGAATGACTTTGGTCATCACTCATGAAATAGGATGTTTAAGTTTCCTCTCTCTAATTCTCTGCTTCAGATTTTGACGCACAAAGCAATCTGTGTCATCGACACTGCGATGTAAAACTTGTGCATTCTTCCAACTGTCCTTCATAAAAGAAGGATTTCCGTTGTTCAAGTGATTGAGTGATAGCCATCAAACTTACACTGATTACACTTTTCAGCAGCATCCATGTGAGAAGCACATTTGTGCTGTTTATGGCACTGTCTATTTCTGAATGTGCCAAATTATCTTTTGGATGTTGCTTGCTATAGGTAGCAAAAACATCAATACTGGATTATTAGCAAACCATGCAGAAATCCTACTTTTTGTTAATACTTTGAACTACTAATATCGATAAATAAAATGCTGATTTTTTTTTTTTATAATAACTGACTGCATTCTAACTGTATATTTTGCTGGACAATTGCACAGTTACATGATCATGTGCTGAATAAAATGCATCATATCAATGTGATGTATTTATACTATTATTATCTATAAGACGCTGTGTCAATCTAAGAAATTATATGAAACAATATTCACTTACAATGTATCAACAAGTTTTTATATTAACTCACTCCAAAAGAAAATGGTGAGGCTCAGAATTTCATGATTATTTTCATACCGTAATATCTGTTTCTTGTTGTGTATTTGAGGGCTGGGTTGGTTGAGTAGGGGGTGACGTCAAAGAGAGTGGACGAGCCAGGTTGAGGAGTGAGTCTGAGTGTGGAGCGTATGGGCATAAGTTGTGACCAGCAGCAGCTCCTGTGAATGTGTTGAATTGCTGCCTGTTGTTTATTAAAAAAGCGAACAGATTGGCATCAGCGACTGCACGCATCCTTGACCACATTGACGGGCATTACAATGCTTTGGTTGATTCATTTTTGTTAACATTTTGTGTCTCTTAACCATACTTTTCATATGCAACCACAATTATTTCTACCATTAATTTATAGCAATCCCTTTTCTGATCCACAATTTCTCACAGATTTTTCTGTCTATTCTAGCTGTGCAATAACACCGCAGAGCCTATTTGGTCACCTTTTCAATCAAACTGTCCATCATGATGTACGAAAACTAAACAATATAGTACACAAACGATGCATAATTCATGTGAAGTGTGTATTTACTTTTGCGTAAGCACTGCAAAAGTTGTCGCTGATATGTGCAAAGGAAGGATTTTGATGAGTGAAATAGAAACAACATTGGCAGAAAAAAAAAATCAGTTTCCCCGAAGAACACTGATGTTTTTGAGGAGGCTGTGTTGGCGAAGGGCTCATCCAGCTCAAAAGCAACTTGACAAGACACCGCTGTTTGACAGTCCAATCTCCATTTCTCAGTAGCAAACTACAGAGAACGTCTTCTTCAAAGGCTACAACTTGGAACGCTTTGTGACCAACAGATGTATATATCCTCTGTTATGTGAATGCCAGCTTGAGGAAAAACCAACACAATACAAATCTCTCTTTGCAATGGGTTTAAAAGAAGAAGACAAAATACGATGACATTCACAGTCGTTCGATCCCAATAATGTTTCTCTTGCAACCCATTCTCTTCCTGCCAGACAGCCACCATCAGACACAAGCAATTTACCCAAAATGTCAATAATAAATTTAAACCACTATTTTCTTTACTCTCTTAACCTACATAGTGATTGACTGTGGGAGGAAGTCAGAGTGTCCGGACTAAGCAAAGGGCTACAGATAGCCAAAGATTAAACCTGAAACATATTATTATTATTATTATAATTATTATTATTATTTAATTATATTTTTTAAGGGTACCATGACACAGCAGTTCTCATCACTGGACTCGACACGCTTGCAGCAAAATAAGCTAACCAAACCATGATGAGCATCTCTCAGTATTACACAGCTCGGTTCTGCACACTGCAATCTCAATCTCAATAATAATTGCTTTGCTGTGACATGATGCTTAAAATGTCAAAAAATAAATAAATAAAGTCTCACATCAATTAGATGTATACCGGACAACTACAGTATTTTAATGCTCCTCTTCATCTCTCAATGACTGCCGCAACTCTCTGCGATTCTCTTTAAGGACTACTTCACTTATAGTGCAGTAACAAAAGGGAAAAGGCTTTCAAGAGCAATCAGACCACCTTCTGTGCAGACTGGGTGGCACTGACACTACTACTGCAGAATACGAATGTCTCAAAGAGATGAATCGACATCCGTGAGGTATGCGAGAAGCACAATCAAGCTAAACAAGAAGCCTGCTTCGATAACCGCTCAAAACGAAAGCATATTCAGAAGTCTACGTTGGAGAGCCTTTTGATCTTGAATAACCAATACTTCAATTTTATTGATGTCATAGCCTTAACATTTACCATCAATTACAGAGAAAATGAGAACATACCAGTGAAACGACTCTATACTCAATATCTCAAAATAAAGTTTTGAAAAATGCTCAAAAGAAAATTGTTAACACTCACCTCTGTCAGTGCCTCCATATTACATTCACCCTAATTTGGCCGTTTCTTTGTCCTATAAAAATAACATTTTGAACACTTATCACTTCATCTCATGTTCTGTATTCTTTGTTTTATTCTATCGTGTCAAATTCCAGCATGGAGGTATTCCTTGAGGAATGCAGGTGGTATGGCTATTTGACAATATTTCCTGAATAAAAGTGGCTAAAATATATGTTCAACTAATTCATATATTTTTTTCATAATTGTGTTTTAAATGTACTGGCAATATGTTCAGAATTTCTGTATTTTTATGCCATTGTTGTCTTCAACCTTTTTTTTCCTATTTAAGTTAACATTTATTTTACCAGGAATATCCCATTGAAATCAAAAACTTCTTTTTCAAGAAAGTCTCCAAGAATGTTTTCATAGCAGATGTCTGCATGGATGTAGCTCAATTTTTCGTAGCCGATCTCATGTCTTTCTTTCGACAACAAACTGAGACTGAAACAATAGCCTCAGTTGGTTAAAGCAAAATAGTACTGTATTTTTCTTCAACTGTAACAAATCCAGTTGCTGATGGTGTAGCAGTGCACTCTCCTGACTTTTGTGCATTGGTCTCTCTCTTTCCATGGGCTCACCACCTGGGGGAGGGGCCAAAGGGGTGGGGTGCCCTGTGAGCTGGGCGGCGAGGACCTTGGTGGTCTGATCCTAGCCTACAGAAACTACCTCTAGGGACATGGAATGTCACCTCTCTGACAGGGAAGGAGCCTAAGTTGGTGTGAGAGGCAGAGAAGTTCCGACTAGATATAGTCGGGCTCGCCTCCATGTAGATCTTAGTCTCTGGTTCCAGTCCCCTTGAGAGGGGTTGGACACTCTTCCATTCTGGAGTTGCCCAAGGTGAGAGATGCCGAGCAGCTGTCCCGCTTGTTGCCTGTACATGGGGTTCACCTTGGCGGATGAGAGGGTAGCCTTCCTCTGCCTTTGAGTGGTGAGACGGGTCCTGAATGTTGTTTGTGCCTATGCACCAAACAACAGTTCAAAGTACCCACCCTCCTTGGAGTCCTTGTAGGGTGTGCTGGAGAGCGCTCCGCCTGGGGACTTCGTCATTCTACTGGGGGACTTCAATGCTCAATGACAGTGAGACATGGCAGGGCGGGATTGGGAGGAACCCATTATAGGTAAAGTCTGCTTCATAAAATGAGTGATGGCTTGCATCTCTGTGGCATTTGCCCAGTTTTGCGAACAGAGATCGTATTTGAGTTTTCCGTATTTATTTTTTTCCACGCATAAGACTTTGCCCTGCGTTCACCATTTTTTCTCTGCCCCGTACCCACAAAACCCTTCCATTACATGAAAGGTTCTTACTTTTAAAATGTGCACCGAGCACAGGAGAGAGAGAGAGAGAGAGAGAGAGAGAGAGAGAGAGAGAGCGCTTTTCCCCGAGGGAGCGTCTTTCTCTGTATTTTTCAAAGGGATGGGTGAAAAAGCTATCATTAGCATCTCCTTGGTATGAGCTGTGACCAAGGATACTGTGCCTGTAAAAATGCTACTTCCTATAATATTGAGTGTTTGATTCTCTTCAGTAACCTTGACAATTGCTCAAGTCATACAGAATATATTCTAGTCATGCCACTCTTGCCCTTCCCTGGAATTGTATTAGGCCCACTGCGCTGTAATACTGGCCAGATTCACCCTGAATACCAGCCAAGCTCAACAATTTCTCTGGTACTCAGACCCCTTTTGCTACCTGCTGTCTTTACTGCCCCACCTTTGAAGTAGGCTCATCTTTTTGCATGCTTTTTCCTTTTGCACTTGACCCTCTGTTGACCACAAAAAAGCACGAGGAGAACATGCAAACTCCATGCAGGAAGGTGAGGGCCAGAGTCGAACTCTGGACATCTGCACTGGGAAGCAGTCGACCAGTTTCAAATCTACTCTGAATATTTTCCTCTCCAATTTGACTCTGTTTAGACTGGAACTTTTTAGAATGAATGTACATGGTCACAATTGAGGTGGAGCCTATGTTGGCTGACTTTTGATGACAGGCAAGGTACACCCTGAATTGGTTGCAAATCAATCACAGGGACATACAAAGACCAACAACCATTCACACCGGCATTTTGACACCACTCACTGAACAGGAATTAATTCCACTGCAGTACTAAAGAACCAAGGATTAAATGTATTGTATGTCCGATATTAGCAATAGAGAAGCACATCAGTAGAAAAGCATTTTTGCCAGAGGTCACATGAACACACTCCAGTCAAAGTGTTGCTCAATAACAGTATTTGTACCGTATGAATTCTTGTCGGGTCCTCTCGGGTCCTTGTGTAATCTAAGCTTCTCGACTCAATTTAAAGTTCATTGGTAAAAGAGCAGCTGCTGACTCCCATTCTAATGAGTACAGTGATGCCGCTAAACCTGCCTATTGAAAGAGCCGCGGCGGCTGCTATGATGCCAGGCAGGTAGTGCTCGTTTCTACTTCCTCAGCTCTGTAATGCACAATTAATGAGGCATCTCATGCGGGTGGGACGAGGCCTTTGAAACGAGCACTCGCATTCTGAGTATTTTGTCATGCCACACTGGCCACCTAAAGTCTGAAGTGTAATGTGTTTATAATTAGTGTACCATGATATCTTTATTTGAAGCAGTGAGTCAAACTCTTGACTCTTGAAATGTTGTGTTTTAGTAAACCATGATGGACCATTTAAGTTGGCTGCAAGAAGAACTGCATCTGGGATGATATATACTAAAGTAAATCTTGCTTGAAATCATTCAAGATCAAAGCTTGAAGGAAAATTAGCAAACACTTGTGATCGCAAATTTGGAAAAGATAACAAATGTACCAATTTTGACTCAGTAAACTTCTTATCTTTACCAGGGAGATATCGCTAGGAGTTAGTTGAATATCAGTTTAGAGTGCAGTAAAACAACATGAACGTAGTGCTCTGACTTTAGGTTTTCGCTGCCTTGTTTTCACTACAGCCCTCACTGCCTGACTATTTCCAATCTGGATATAAGGGAATAAGGTCATGGAGTGTTGTCCCTTTAAAGTCATTGTTGCATTACCTGCAAAGCCATCCACTACTGTATTAAATAATAATAATAATAATAAAAGTAATAATAACCTACATTTCTTCCGCCCGTGACAGATGATGCATGTGTTGCTCATGTAAAGGCAAGGTAACTGGATAGAGAATGTGGGGGACAGAGTCTGTGGTGACAGGTTGTCTTGGACCCACGACATCTGTCTGGGAGTGTCCATAATTGGCTGAAGAGTAAATTGCCTCATTAATATGGAGCCCAGAGGAAGGAGAGATCCAACTTTCCTGTGTTTGCTTGTTTGACTGTATCTCCATTGATGCTAAATGCCGTGCTCCCGGAGCAACCCGTGCCTGTTGCCTGCTTCGTTAAAACCAAGAAAATGAATATTAATGTCATTCAGAAGAGACACTGCAGCAGAAGAACGGGGTCGTCAGTCTTGAGGGTGCTGCCACTGAGGCTTGACTGAGTTTAATAGGGTCTATTCACAAGGATACATTCCAGCAGGAATACATACACTCGGATAACATGTAAACTGCTCTTGACACCTTATTTACTTGTCTACATAGGATTGTGGCACGTGCACAGGGGGGAAAAAAAAATCCAAGATTCAAGGTGTAGACTCCATCTACACGCTCACACTTCACGAAGGAATGCATTTCAATAGTTATTTATGAACCCTCTTGAACCGAAGTGACAAAACAGCATGGGCAAGGGCAGGTGGAGCAGCTCTACGCATCAGACCTTGATCTCTGGAACGATTGTAAATATCGTCTGTAACCACAAGGGTCATAGTTATGACAGCTGCCACAGCCCACATTTAATTTCCTTGACACCAGTCAAGACCAGAAGCAAAAAAAAAAAATAAATAAATACCCCAAAAAACTTTAGATGTTCAGAAACCTTTCTGGTTCAGTTGGCCTTTACTTGCAATGTGTCAATTTAAGCCTGGTGACATCTACCCATCTATCCATTATCTGAACTGCTTAAGCTTTGCGGTGTGCTGGAGCAATTTATTCAATTTCCATCGTTCCTCCTGAAAATCTTAAAATTCCTAAAAGCTTCTGAATCAGGTAAAAGCATTTTGTTGTGAAACAAAAAGCAAATCTGTTTTTTTTTTGGGGGGGGGTATTCTTTGTTTTGCAAGACAGGCTTGGTACTGTGCTCATTTATCTCTTTTTAATATAAAATCAACAGCCACAAGGTAGTGAACATAAGATAGCTTTGTCCCGTGAGCATGCCTCTAAGGCTCACTCTTGTCCCGCTCAGCCATTCAGTGGTGCACGCCCTGGGTGCTATGAGCAGCGACGGTAATGCACCCAGGACACTTACAATAACTTGTTGTCATCTGATCACTTGTCATCTGATCACTTAGACTCTTACTGGCATCTGAATATGTTGTTTTTTTATTGGTTGGGTTGTCGTATCGTGGTCATTCTAATGGACCACATTAACAAATGTCACAGGTGTGAACTAAATGGCGCAGCGGCTCCTCTCTCTCCCGTGGTTGTGAGGAAAGAAATTTCATCTGCACTGTATGTTGCACATAGAGCACATTTGACAATAAAATTGACCTGACCTGACTTGAGATTGTAGTCGTGATAGTATTTACCTAACAACATACATACTCATGGTTGCATTAGAATTAAGAATGTTACATACTAAAAAATTGGATGATATGTACTGTTACACAAGAGTAGGTATGATGAAATGACTGACATGGGTTATCCAGGGATGTTTAACAGAATTTTTTTTTTGGGTTTCTTTTTTTTTTTTATATATTTACTGAAATAACAATTTCAATTTTCAATTTTACATGAACATTTTTCACTTGGAGCAGTTATTCACACGTAATCTCTCACACAATATTATTGCCCACCAACAACAGTGAAAAAAATATTTTGTCACACAACAGCTGCTTTAACAGCTCTTTTAATGGATTCAAAACAGAGCAATATAACATTATAAAGTGCATATCTCAGGTAAACAGCCTATAGTGGATTTAAGCCATGGTTGCATACTTCGTTTTTCTCAAGTTTGCTTTGAACACAGCAGTCAGGCTATGTTGATTCCCTTGGTCCTTCTTGCGCGGAAGTCTCTCTACGGTTTTGTGTAGACATCATTTCGGATGACTACACTTGGTTCGATGACAACACTGGAGACGTTTTATTTTCGCTAGGTCGCTACCACTGCACCGCTGAACTCCACCGTCACTGTCAGACGAACACAGAGAGGCTCCACCCGCTCTATTTATATGGACACGGAAGACTATAACCTTCCACACAACATCGTTCCAAACAAGTAACAATCGCGTCAGTGGCATACATCGTATACCTGTATGATACAGGTAACTTTGGTCTTGTCAGTGGAGCAATCTGGCAACTTTTTAAAAGTAAACTTTCCATTCATAAACTCTTTCAAGTATCCGTTTTCGGTGTCTCGCGCTGCCGTGGCTGGCAAAACAGACATGGGCGTGGACTTTTGCAGCGTGCTTGTTGTTTTGTTTCTGGTGTATTTATAGAGCAACGTAAAATACGCTTGTGACATGTGCCGCGTTAATCTCGCGAGAAATTTTTTTTTTTTTTTTTAAATTAATGCCAATAAACGGCCCGGTAGTCCAGTGGTTAGCACGTCGACTTCACGGTGCAGAGGTACCGGGTTCGATTCCAGCTCCGGCCTTCCTGTGTGGAGTTTGCATGTT
>CAAKHF010022869.1:0-14036 GCA_901007745.1 Hippocampus kuda | reverse complement strand
TGTCAAGTAACATTGATTCCACAAAAGGTGATGCTCCAGACCCAACACTGTTTGCTCGATCTTTTCTCGCATGATGAAAGTCTGCTGCAAAGAGGCGTGATTAATACAAGTGTGAACAATGCGCGCACACACACACACACACACACACACACACACACACACACACACACACACACGCACGGACGCGTATGCTTTCATTCTTTCTGTCAATCTTCAGGCAAGACTTTTAACTTGAAAATCCAGATTTATTTTGTCCAAGACACTTTCGTTGGACAATTGCTTTCAACGGACTTACCCATGTCTTTGGTACTTGCCTCATCCTCAGGATCTTGCACTTATCATGGAGCATTTTGGAAACCCTACCTTGTTTGTTTTGGACGCATCATTATGATTTTTAGCAACTTTCCTTGGAACAGGTATGTTTTTGACTTGGTATTTGAAAACCAGACTTCAAACTTCACATATTCTTGTCTTCTGGTGCACTCCATACTTGAATCCTTGCATGCATTTGGATTTGGAGTTTATCTTCTGCTTTTTCGCATTAGCTTGTCTTGTATTTCAAGAACATTGGACACCAAGTCTTTTCTGGATCATCCGCTCTCATGTCGGATCATTTCAGGTACACTTAAAAAATAATAACGCATTGCTTCCATTGTTTTAATCCTGTCTCTTGTGCAGCAGACGTATTTTTCTTCTGACTATTTGGAACCACTCAAAAAGATGATGCAAACAATCCAAAAAGGTCCATCATCATCTGTCATGATGATGACAAAGGCAATTTATTTCATCGTTGTACATGTCTGTATGTGAGTGTTTGCTTGATAAGTCTGTCAGTTTGTGTGTGTATGTGTGTGTGTGAGAGAGAGACAGTACGTGTGTGTGTGTGTGTGCGTCATGTTTTCTTTTTATTTGTGTTCAAGAAAACATGCAGTAAGTCCCACTGACACTCAACGTTTCCCGTTGTGCAGTGTAAGGAATGCCAGTGGGCTGACCGCTGCCGACCTGGCCCACGCGCAGGGCTTCCAGGAGTGCGCTGAGCTTCTCTCCAATGCCCAGAACTTTCAACAAAACATGACTCAGTTCCATAATGGGGCCTTTCTTAATGGCACCAGCCAGAATGGGGGCCACGTTCACCCCACTATCCAGGGCCGCAGCTTCTTCAAGGGCATACCCAACAGAAAGAGGTCATTCGATGACCAGGAAATCAACCCAGTCAAGAAAGCAAGACCTAACGGTAAGTCGAAATCAAAATGAGACCACTTCCATTGTGAGTGACAATAGAATTTGTTTTAAAGTAGTTGATTGAGGAACAAGAGTTCCCTACTCGGCAGCAACCAGCAGAGGGTACCATTGATTCAGGTTCAACTATCCAGCAGGGGTGTCAAACTCATTTTTGTAGTGGACCACATTGTGGTTACGGTTTCCCTGAATGGGCCATTATGACTGTGAATTTTGTGAAACCGTGTAAATGTTTGATCACCTCCACATACTGTATTACATATACAGTGGACCACAAATAGGTGGATGACTAGTTTTGAAATAAGAAGTCAAGAATAATGGTGAGTTAATGTAACGAGTACGCAATGAGATAATGCTTGCAATATCTCTATGTAATGATGGATTACATATGACAATTTTGAATTTTGGTTCAGACTTCAGCAAGCATCATGGAAAGGTTGACATGTTTGATTTGCTGTTGTTGACCACACAAAATGATGTGGCGGGCCAGATCTGGCTCCCAAGCCTTGAGTTTGACACATGTGGTTTACAGGATAGCATAGAACTCTCTATTGCCAAATAGATATTGAGCGTTAATATAATGTGAACCTTCGTGAAGCAAAAGAAGGTTGACACTATTGAGTTAATAATGCTCACTGAATGAACTAGCATGTAAAGGAAAAAAGAAAGCGTGTGATTATTCCATGCCTTACCTGTTTTTTTTGTTTGTTTGTTTTTTTTAGGTCTGTGCATGCCGGTTGAACTGCAGAACGGCAATGGGCCACTGGTCGGTGCTGGAGAGCCCTCAATGGAAAGCATGGAGTTGGCGTCTGCTGTGACCTCAGGTGGGCCAGGACCCTTTGCATTGGGGCTGAATGGGCTTGCGCCAGCGAACGGGTCGGGGCCCATGGATCAGTGGGAGGACCAGGGGGGACGGGCCATTCCCAGCCCCAAAGCTAAAGAGCTGGAGGTCTTCAATGTGGCAACCATGCAGACTCCCTGTCGCTGCACCAACTCGTACGCTTATTTGTAGAGAGGCTGCCAGTGAATGTGTGTCTCTTTGTGTGGGTGGTGGCACACTACAATGTTCACATTTGTGTTGTATATATTTTGCAATTCTTAAACTTTGGTTGATGGTAATTGTTTGTGTCTTACATGGATAAAGGAAAATATTACGGTACAAAGGTGTAAAGCAATGTGCGTAAGCTTTTTAAATTTTTAAATTTTTTTTTTATCCTCTGATGTTCCTAATTCCCAACAAAATTAATTTTAAAGCATTTGTCCAGTTGTACTGGAAATTTAAGAGGTTTCTTGGAAAAACAATCGACTTATTTTGCATTTTTTTATAGGGTATTTACAGATAACAGAATCATTTGTGGTTCCCTGTCTCATCGGTTGGCCAGTGGAAAGAGAATACTCTCCTTGATTATTAGTCTTAAATAAAATTAAAAGGACTCTTGCTTCACAACATAATCAACTATCATTTAAATTGTTGTATGCTTTTTTTGTGTGTGTTGTGGCTTGAACTAAAAATGTTGGTAAATGTGCAGTGTTAATTTGCAACGTTGAAGGGAAGCTTGAATTCTATTCGTAGGCATATATCAATCATTTAAGTTGGGGTTCTAAAGTTTTATTTAGCATCATCCCACCTCCCTTCTCTCTAAGCTGGGCCTGCTGTCGAACATCCCTTATACGTTTGTCTTGAATGAAAACTTGAGAGCACTGAGGTATTAACTGGCCTTTGTTGATATGATACTGTTAAAGAATTTAAAACTGCCTCATGTCAAAGCACTTCCCAAAATGAATGTAGCTCGTGGAGGTATAACTCATACACAGGGCGGTTTTTCTACCGGCATTTACAGTTTCTTGATGTAACAAATTAAGACTCTGTACAGTGGTACCTCAAATGTCGACTATAATTTAACTGTGACGCTGGATGAACTTCCTTTCGCATTTAAAAGCAATTGTATTTGAAAGCATTTGTTCAGGCAATGTTTCAAGTAACATTTTAAAATCATAAATGTTCATACAAGTGACAAGTGCAGGTATGTGGCAGCTAACCAACCAGCTTCTACAGTGAGAAGCGCACTTACATCTTGGCTCTTTTTATTTTTCCTTAACAGCACAGGGAAGGGCTCAATTGCACAACACCAATACCAGAATGTTCAACTCGGAATCCGTTGTTGGCAAAATGTTTGCTAATAACTGCTGAGACTCCTATCAGATTAACAAGAATGGGAATTTAAAAACAAGAAGTAGAAACCGGTGAAACATGGCTGACCAAAACCAGCACTTCTGCTTAGACTCCACATGACTACCGATCATCACTTCAGACTATCCTTGGCACCAGGTTAATCCTGTGATGCTGGCTAAAATGAGGTCTTGAGGTGCATGGAGAGCTCACGCATAATCAGTTTTAATTTCTCCTGAAAAATTGGTCTGACTCTCAAATTACTTTAATGTCTATGCCATTCGACTTTGAAAGTACCAGTGTATCCCATTGACTTTTTTCAGATTTGTTGCTCAAGTATGACGATCAATGTTCACTCTGTTGGCAATGTTGCATATTACATATTCTATAATGTTCATTTAAAGAAGAAAAAGTTGAAAGGTAATTTTATAATCCATTAGTTAGCTGCCCAAGGAAGTTTGCATTGGTATGTACAGTTTGCTAAGGGGGCGGGGGAGGCTTTATTACTTGAGCTGATAGTGGAACAAATGTGCTTTGTTTCCATATTGCATTTACATTAGTGTCGTATTTTTTTGTGTGGTGATATAAGAAAGTTACAGTGTGTGTGTGTGGCGCTGATGAGCAAGTGTAGCTTTGTAATTAAGGATGTGAAATCATTAAATGTGCAAATTTTTTACAACCATTTTTCTTTTCTTTCTTGCAATACTTGAATCAATGTAAAAAGTGCCGATCACACCTTGTTCTGACATGGAGCGTAGCAGTAGACAATTAGACTTAGTAAAATTTGAACCTTCCGTCAAAGTGACACCAAAGAAACTTGTTCAGCATGTCATTCAGCATGCACAAATCAGGTTGTGACCTATTTAGAAGCAGGTCTGGGCTTGTCGCTTGCGAGATTTTGTCAGCGTCTTTCACAATTTATTGATCACACTTCCACATGCCTGGTGAAACGTACATGTCAAAGTTTGCATAGGACTTGACTGACCCGAGCTATTTGGAACAGATCACCTTCGGAATCAGGTCTAAATTCACCAGTGATTCATTTGCACACGCGCTTGACTGTTTGTCTTCTCCCTCCCAGTGTCAGTGGGCATTTCCTCACTCGGTCACTGTCAACCGCAGCTTCCCTTCCAGCGCGATTCGACTGCAGTCTACAGGGGGTCGCCCGAGATCAGCCAAGTGGAGCACCAGAAGTCTGTTAAAGCGGAGCAGTTGTACGACAACACCTTCTTCAGCACCATGCTCCTCTACCATGGAGCCTAAAGTTTGAGGAGCAGGCTGTTAGCCTCACATTTCTTCATTTGCCTTAAAAGCCATTGAGTGGTTTTCCGCTAGTTAGTGGAAGCATTTCCTTTTGCGAAGGGCAGGCCCAGTGTGGCTGTTTTCCGTTGTTTATGTGACGCTTGAATTTTGGTCCTGGTTTGCGTTGTTAAAGTGATTGTTGTTTGTAACCTTCTATCTTCGTAAGTCAGCATCTTTATTAAAAAGCACTGCCAACGTTCAAAATGATTCAGTTTGATTTGTATGAAATTGTATTCGAGGCCACACTGAAAGGAAAGTCGTTTATAATTTCACATTTGTACAGTTTTGTAAATTTTAAGTTTTGTGGACAAATCCAACATTTTTGAATCAAAAATAAAGATGTGCTTGGAATCTCAAATTATATTCTTGCAAAATGACAACTTTTTGCAACTCTCACTAAATTGAGTTTTCTCCGTGTTGCAACATCAGTTTACAATTTGTAACGTTCTATTTTTTCCCACTCAAATATAGCTTTATTCAAACTTTTCTGGCAAATATGACTAAATTCTGACTCTTGTAATGTCAAGATTTTTTTCTTCCATGCGTAGAATTTGTAACGTTACAACGTATTTCTTGCAAGTACAACCTTCTCTGGCTCTCGGTCACTTTACAACTTCGAAAAATGCATTTGTTCTCTCAATATTACCGGTACTTTTCTCTCCCCAAAGTTCTAATTTCTGAGTTTCCTCACATTACGAATTTTAAAAAAATCTCGCTGAACAATGAAGTCTTGTTGAATGTCTCTTTCTGCTAGTATTAATTTTAGCCTTGTAAATTAATTTTTTTTTATATTTCTTCTCCACTGTGGCCCGAACACACTTTAGTTGTTTTGTACGTTAGATCAACTATATTTTATTTTCATTGCATTCTAATATACCGTAATTGAAACGAATTAATTTTAATTTGGGGCAGTTATGGAGGTTATACTACTGCATTCTGTTTTACACCTCCAGTGGAAGGTCGTCCTATTTAAAAGTTGTTAGGTTATTTTGTAAGCAGCTCGGTTCATGAAAGCCTGGCAAAGTATATCTTTTATTAGTGCGAATGGGGCTGGCAAACCCCGGACTAACGTGTTTGGCCTCCCTCGATGTAGGTGCTCGGAGCCCGGTCACCTGTCAGAAGCAGAACCCACCTTCACCACCACAGTACGGCACAAACAACACGTCATTTGTGGCCCCGCCCCGTGGCACGCTCACACTAAACGAAACTGGGGTGAAGATTCTTGTCATCAAAGAAAAACTGCTAGTTTGTAATTTAAGGTTGGAATTCTGGAAACCGACTAATATTTATTTAACAACAATAAGGTTGCTATAGTTATGTATATCTAGTGCGTGCGTAGTGGCATTTATGTGTCATTTAATATATTACCCCCCCCCCCTCTTTCACATATGGTATCTTTCATTAAAAGGGGCTGGGCTAACCAGACCGGGTTGTCAACGATCGACAGGAACTGGAACTTCCAGGCAAGCCAGTCAGGATGCTATCAGCTGAACGTTAGCGGCATTTATCACAAACGTTCTCACCGAAACACTCGTGATAATACGACTTAACTAGGCCGCTCATAACGTTAGACTATGTCCACACCAGCGAGAAGAAGACTTATGAGAGATTTTAAACGGTGAGTTGTTTGTTCTTTTTTGTATGTATCCCGTAATGAGTTGTCAAAAGCGCCTAACATGAAGAGCAAAGTCCGCTCGAAAGCCGGAGTACTGATAATTAAATTCGTACTATTAAAAGACAGTGTGAATGTGAAAAGTATATTAAATGTAATCTTAATGTACACGAGAAACAAGTCGTAGAATTAATTCAGAAAACAACAACCTTAGCCGTCTGCGTTTACCCAAGTTTCCAAAGGACTAACATTTAGTCAGTGGTAAGCAAGACTGCAAATATTGGACAAGTCTGCTTTTTAGCCTATGTTGTTTGCGTGTTCTTTCGTTGTGAACTCTTAACATTTGTCAAGTAAACAACTAAACAATGGCGGAAGTTGTCAAAGAACACTTTGTACGTGGAATGTGGATCATTATAACTTTGCTTTTCATTTGCGGTCTTAACTAAAGCATCGCGTCGTCGTTCAAGTATGTAAATGAACTTAATGACCACTCACAATCCACTATTCAGCGAATTAGTAACTATTTTAATTTGTACTGATAACTCCAAAATACTGATTTTTAAATTTTTGTTATTTGGTTGTTCAGGTTACAAGAGGACCCCCCAGATTTTGTCAATGGAGCCCCATGTGAAAACAACATAATGTTGTGGAATGCTGTCATTTTTGGGTAAGCCATAATGGACTGAACACAGTCGTGCCTTGATTTAGGAATTTAATTCGTTCCTTAACAAGGTTGAAACTAAATTTACCTAAGTCGGGTCCCTCGACTAACGAGGGACCTTGTTAGTCCTAAGTCAGGTCCCTCGACTAACGGGGGACCTGACTTGCAAGTTTTTAAGACCTAACCCATCGCTTGGCTATTTTTTTTTTTTTTTTTTGTCTTGCCTTGTAAGGTAAAACAAAAAACTCTGTGCGCGCTACTCCAGCGATGTTGTTAGTGGCTACATATTAGAGGATGAATTGGTTGACATGTGGCCTCGTCCGAATTCATGAATGAAACGGAATACACTGACAAATTCCCTGACTTGTTTTTATTTCCATTTCACTTGAGTGATGGCATTTGTTTGGCTCGCTCCTCACTGAAAATTTGACTCACAACATGAAGCAAAAAAAAAATAAAAAATAAAAAAAAATCTACCAAGTGACGGATCGGTACTTCAAAAGCTCTTAAAAGGTGTGGAACTTGTAAGTTAAGGCACCATTGGCCTATGTTTTGTCTTTGAAACTTAAAATAATGAAATTGTTGATCCACAAATGTCTTGCTTTTCAGCCCTGACGCAACTCCATTTGAAGGTGGTAAGTGTTTTGATTTCATGGGCAATGACTGATGCCTGAGAGTTTAAGAACTGATTATGACATGACGATGAATCATCGTTGTCTGTATTTGCTCATAGGTACATTTAAACTCATTGTTGAGTTCACAGAAGAATACCCCAATAAACCCCCAACAGTGCGCTTTGTGTCAAAGATGTTTCATCCTAATGGTAAGAACATTGCTCTGCTCAGTGCATGACTGTCTTGCGCATATTTGGATAAAGTGTTAGGACCATGCAAACAAAGAAAACAAAAAAATAGCAATAATAAAGGCGACATTTTCCGAAAATGGAAATATTACAAGAATAAAATCACAATTTCACAGTTTGTCGTACTTCAGTTTTAGTACTGAATCAGAGAAAATGCGGTCTTGTTAAAGGAAGAAAAGCAATTTTTAAAAACCATTTTCTCCTTTTTAAATATGGCCTTGTTGCCACAGAGTTTTTCTCCAAACATAACTTTTTACTTGTAGAATGTTTTACGAGAAATATGGCATTTTATTTTTGTAACATTGACGTTTTCCCTTGACTACTTAATTTCAAAACTTTTAGATTTTTCCTTTTTACGACTTGACTCTCATTTTACAATGTTTTTTTCCCCTCTAGAAAAATGTTACTCTTCTGTAGCAATACAAGGGTTTGCTTTTAATATTAGTTTTCCTCTTGTAAAATCATATTTATATCTCAATGGTCCTCCAACCCCCCCTACAGTCTATGCAGATGGTAGTATATGTTTGGACATCCTCCAAAATCGATGGAGCCCCACTTACGACGTCTCTTCTATTCTTACGTCCATCCAGGTAAATAATAAGATGTGATATTTGCATGTTAACACATTTTCAAGTGAACAAAATAAACCTCTGTTCATGTTGCTTGTCCCTGCAGTCTTTGCTGAATGAGCCCAACCCCAACAGTCCGGCCAACAGCTTGGCTGCTCAGCTGTACCAGGAGAATAAGCGCGAATATGAGAAGAAAGTTTCAGCAATTGTAGAGCAAAGCTGGCAAAACAGTTGACCTGGGTGAGGGTGTGTGCCCAAACGCTAGCATGGAGAACCCTCATAATCTCCTCTCACTTTTTTTTTTAAACGTTTTAAGCCCTTTATCTTTGGTGTATGTGCCGTCATAGGATTTTATTTTTTGTTGCCTACCAAGAGGGATTTGTTTTCTCTATCTACTCAAGTCTCCCATTATCCCAGCAGCATTTGTGCTGAATGATTGCCTTGTTTGTGGGCCACCAGCATACTTTGATCACGTTTAATGTCCTGGGTGTTTTGCCGATCACGTCCTTTTTCACCGTAAAGTTTGCCGTCGTGGACTCCCAATATTGTTTCGCTATCTCTCCGTTGTGTTGTGAACCGTTTGTAGCATGCACAATGAGCACAACTGACCTCCTCTCTCTTCGATAATGTATATATATATATATATATATATATATATATATATATATATATATATATATATATATGAAACCTGCATCTGAATATATGTACAGATTTTGCACCGGTTGTGTCCCTTGTTTTTTTTTTTTTTTCCCTCATTTGTACATGGAAAAAAAAAGATGTAGGTAAATGAGCTGCACTTGCATTGTTTCACCTACAACAGATTCACAGTGACCTTCTGGTGTAATTGGAGTGTCTAAATTTAGACAGTTACATTTACTTTACCAATCCTTTGCTGCATTATGCAATGTGTCAACATGACCACAATTAACAGGCATCATGTTACACTTCTTGGCACCACAGCCAGAGAGTATTGACCAGCTTTTTGCAGGCAACTGACTTCTGTGGATGGCATGTGACTGATAGGGGCACTGAGTGACAATGTAGACTGCTGCACTTGTTTCTTGCGCTCGCCACTGAATTGTCAGCTGTATGCCACAAGCTTGTCACTTGTCAAAGGAACTGTGTTTATTGGCTGAACAGTTTACACATTAAATTAGTGTTAGGTATATTTTATACTTGCGTGACAGCAAACTGCAAAGGGGAGGACAAAGTATAGCAAGATAATTTTTTTAAAATTGGAACAAAATGGAGGTTGACCAGTGTCATGAAACAGTGTGCCAGACTAGAAGGGCCATTGGATACTTAATACTACTAAAAAGCTTATTGAAACAAAACAGTTAAGTTGATCCAAGGGTGGTTTATTTGTTAACTGGACACAGTTGAATGGGAGATGCCGCATGCATGTGGTAACAAGATGGACAAGTGCAGGATATCGTCTTACGAACATGCCCATTGTACAAGGGTGAGGAACCTGTGAGAGCATTGGATCCACGTTGTCACCATCGAAACAAATAACACCTCTAAAGAACCGTTAAAACCGTGACTCCACAAATGCTCAGTTCCCCACCCCTGCTTCAGAACAATGCCCTGACAAGTGTGAGGGCAGTCTTAGAAAAATAACTATTTACAGAACTATTCAGTAACAATGGACAAATCCTAGTCGTAATAATAATACTTCAAATGTCGAAGTGTTCTTGGACCGCTGTGGTCAGCTACCTGTTGTATGCCCGCTCCTTCTTAGCTCTTTCCAAGGCTTTGTCCATGGTCTTCTCGTTCTCGCCACGACACTTGGGGCAGTACCACTTGCCCTTGGGCTTGTGATGGAGGCCGACGCAGGAGAAGTGGAACCACTCAATGGGACACTCGTCATTGTCGCAGCCGATCATCTCGCCGAAGGACACCTGCTCGCACAGGCAGTACGTGGGCTCGTCAGGGTCGATAGGCAGGTCCGGTGGAGACACCTCCCGCTCCGACTTCCCCTTGGACCTCTTTTTCTTCTTGGATGACGTTTTTGCTCTCTTCTCACGGGACGCTCCGGCGCCAATGTCCTCCCCGGCGTCCAGGCCGCCGTAGCTCTCCCTGCTCTCGCCATTCTTCTGCCTCCTGGAGCGTTTGCCGCCAGCCTTGTCTCCCCCTGCTGAGCTCGGCGTGACCTCTTCGCGTTTCTTGTCGTGGTGGCCCGTTTTGCTCGGGGTGGCGGAGGACGAAGACGAGGATGACGTGATCATGGACGCTGCCGCGGTTGCCAAGGATGTTGGCGTGGCGATCTGGCTCTCTGGAGCTTCTTGGGAGGAGTGGAGGAGTTGGGAATGCCAGTCTAACTGCCGGGTTCGATTCTCCACCAACTCCACCTGGAACAATGTATATTTACTCCTCATCCCAAAAAGATATTTCGAGTTCAGATACTCTTAGAACATGTTAATTGCATGTAAGGCTGGGCAATACGGCCTTAAAATACAATGTCTCATATTTAAATGAAAATTTAATTTCCAATTAATCCGATCAATCACCAAGCTCGAATTGGTTGTCCATTTATTGTAACATACTAACCATTTGTCCAGCAATCTGAATCTTCTCATCTCCGAGCTCCTGAATGCGGATCAGCGCCCTCTGGATAGACAACTGCAGTTTGCGTCTTTGGGGAGTGTCCGATTCTTTGCGATACCGTTCGTAGGCATCCTCGAGTTCCTTCAGAACATCTAATAAAAAGTGGATGACATCATTGTTGAATACAAGTCTATATAGTGGCTGATTGTCCATGGCAGATGTCTAAATCTGTCTGTACTGTGTTAAACTTAATGTGTCCATGGGTTAATGTACAGGTATATATGTATGACCAAAAAAGATGATTTGAATTGGTGAACAAAGTGCATTTTTACCTTGATATCTGGCATCAATTTCCTTCATAAGGGACACACTTCTCTGCAAATCAAAGGGCAGTGATTCCACCAAGTCCAAGTACTCTTCCACATAATTGACAACAACATGGCCGGGGTCGCCATTTGTGGCGTTCAACATTGTGCCTCCACTCTTATCACACAGACCTCCACCTGGAAGAAAACGTGGCGAGAAGACTGTAATTTGTGTACAAACAGCTACTCAAATGTAGTCAGCATTATGAATAATCATCATATTGTAATCTTGTTTATTCTTGCTTTTACTATGGCGTTCCTGTCATATTTTCAGATGATTAACACGACATTTTCTCATTTTACTTCTGTGAAGATGGTCCGAATTTGGATAAATTTCGACTGCAACGGATGAACAATCTGTTGTGTACCAATTTTGGAAAAACAACCTACTCTTTCTAATTAGTTCTGTGTAGTTTTCAAAGATCACTTCAAACAAATTGCTTTAAAACGGCTGGTAGCACAGGGAACTCTGCTTTGAAAACGGATGGCAGTGAATGAGTTAATTTCGCAGTAGTACTGCAAATCACCAAAGCATTATTATTGCCGACATTATTACAGTATTGTAAATACAACTGTAAAGGCTGTGATTTGGAAGTATATAAATAAAATGTAATTGAAATTTTCAGAAGGCGACCTGGATTACGATAAACACCATTGGAGGCGGGGCCAAGTGACGAGTTCATTGAATGTACGCCATAGATACAGTGGGTGATGGCAACATGTCAAATAACGTCGCTTTCAACACAATTCCGACTCAAGACGGTTCTAATGACAACAGTTGTGTCGTAGGTGGTACTTTGTATGTATGTGTATGCACCCTCAAACTATTTCCCCCTCGAACCAACGACAAGAAAGCGAGGCTAGCGTGATGCGGGTAGCAAGGTTAGCAGGTTAGCCCGTTTTCCCGGCGATTTTACTCGAGTTCGGTTTACGTTCACAAAGAATAAAAGCAACATTTAGTTTTAATTACAGACCTGACGCAAGTTAAAATATCATGCTGAAAGTAGAGATTGTGTGTTACAGCGTCGAGTAGTCAGGTTGTGTTGTAATTAGGGTATGCAGCTCGCCCCTTCGGCATGTTGACTTAACATCAACACCGTCAAATGTTAATATGTTAATTTGACGAGTAAACGTTGTCCCTAACAACCGATTTGAAGTCTTCCAACTCTGGATAGTGTACATTTAACCATGTGTAACTTGTAGCGTTTGCTTATCCAAGTTTCGTGTGCACCGTCTTTAAAAAAATCAGTCAAACGTTGAACGGAACAAGAAAAAAAGATTAAAATACTTTGGGGCGCTAAACGCAACGATCGTCAATCTTACGGATATTTGATCACAAACTTTCACACTTTGAATCCTATAAACTTAAACGTTCCTGTTTTTTTCTCGTTTCTCCGTTGCTAGCGTGACGCTGTATCACTGCAAAACAAACATCACCGTTCTATTTCGATCCCGCAAATTAAAGGCATGCCTACCTGTGCGTGTACATATATTGGTACTTTTCCAGTCAGTTCTCCGCTCTTTGCGTCAAATTAAAAAAAGACCTTGGTGAACGTTAACGACATCAGTCGTGCAGTGAGTGAGTCGGCAACCGTAGCAACTAATGCTAACCATTAGCTCGTGGTGGAGCGTGGAATTGCGCATGTGCGTAGCGTCAAAAGCCGCCATCGATGCAGATCCAACGGCTCCGTTTGTTTACGTACTAAGTCAATGCTGCCACCTGACGGCGAATATGAGCTGTTTTCTTTTTACAGTGCAGTACTCGAATAATTGTCATATGAATTGACTCACAAAAAGGCTTCTTTTTATTTTTCTCATAAAAAAACATCAATTACAACTACGTTCATATTTTTCTCCATAAAAAAAAACATCAATTACAACTACGTTCATATTTTTCTCCATAAACGTGATCTAGGAAGAACAAAGTGTTCGAGGGATGCTCATGTTTACATACACAAAGAGGTATAGTCCACAAATCTTGAGCCTTTGAGTACCTTTATTTTTCACTAACCCCCACCCGTTCATGATAAGGACTGAAAGTAATAGTTGGGAGCACAGATTGTAAAATCAACCAAATGGCTTTTTTTGGGTCTGTACAATGTTGGTTTTCATCTTTCAAATAGATTTTTGAAGACTGGGCCAATTTCGTGGATCATGTCCGAGGTGGTGGTAGACCTGCCATGTTGCTGGAAGGCTTGTTTGTTGCACTGTCTGGTGAGTGAAGAGGCCCCCATCGCTGCCACCATCGACGGGTTTACACTGTAAGACAACAATGATTGACTTGGCAATACTGTATTGGATGTTACTTCAAAAATGAAAAAAAAAAAGGTTAATACTGCTCTATTGATGTAATGTATGATATGGTTTCAATATATTTGTAGTTTGCAAAATGAGATAGTTTTGATTTACCCTCTCGGCCTCACTGAGGGGTGCTTAAAGAACGAAAACATACCCAAGACTGTAATGTGAAAAAGATTGGCCCTCAAAGTCGTAACACTAGATCTTCAAGTGCGCGCACACACACACACACACACACACACACACACACACACACACACACACACACACACACACACACACACACACACACACACACACACACACACACACACACACACACACACACACACACACACACACACACACACACACACACACACACACACACACACAGTAGTAGTCTAGAATTAAATACAAACAAAAAAT
>CAAKHF010022867.1:0-7500 GCA_901007745.1 Hippocampus kuda | reverse complement strand
ATTTTTTGTTATCTCTTCTATTATTTTCTTCTTCTTTCTTACTGCTATTTTTTTTAATTTTTCTTCTTCGTGCTCCCGCTATTTTTATTTTTCGTGACAGGGGTTCACTTTGCCCTGGGGAGTCAAGTTCAGCATTCACTTTGATATCTGGCGCCATCTAGCGTCGTGAATGGGTATAGTGTCTAGACCCTGAATATAAGACGACCCCCACTTTTTCAGTCTTATTTCAATGCAAAAAAACACCGTCTTCGGGCCAATACGGTAAGAATCAAATTAAATCTGGTTGTAATTATGTTAGCAAAAAAGTCTAAGCTGTTAACATTTTGAACCATTTGGTAAAAACAAGTGCAAGTGTACTTATGTCATATCTTTAATTGATCGTATTTACAATCTCGAGTGCAGTAAATCTAAAATAGATATCTGCTGTACATTGCATGTTGGTTTGCAAGTAGTTTACAAAAGTAGGAAACTGCTGCTGTAAAAGTAAATTGTCAGTGGAAAAAAACAGATGATAGAAAATACAGAAAAATGGCAAATATTTTCAACCACGAGCAGGAATTAAAAACAAGAAGACAAAGAACCCATACTGTAGGTCAGGGATGAGCAACTTCAATTCTGGAGAGGACCACCATTTTTCATCAGTACAGTACTATTGGGGTGCGTCAGGACCACGCACTTCCCCCCGGGGATCGGCAACCTTAAATAATCAAAGCGCCATTTGGACCGTCTCACGCAGACAAAAAAAAAAAAAATCTGCACGTTGTATTTCGGAACTTGATGAGCTGCAACAAAGAAGGTGTCATTTTTATTTCTGTTTGTAACAAAAGCATTCTGAACTCTAAAAAAAGATGCTCGGTTGAGGCTGACTTTCAAATCAAATAATTGTCCACTCGAGTCCTGCTTGTATTCATGAAATGAAAGCCAAACTTTCATGATCCACCTGGAGCCAACCAAAAATGCCATCTGCTTCTGTGGTCCGTCGTCATTCGATCACATGCACTCTGTGCTGTGCAATGGTGTGTTGATGCCTGATGCAAACGCGCTTGCTGACGGACTTCAAATTTGTCAACGGGGGAAGAGATGCTGATGGAGAATTAAGGACTATAGGGCTGTTCACACGGCACACATTTGCTCCGGCGCTGCACCGATATATTTTGTTGCGGTATATTTTACACCGGACCAGATTTTGTGGAGCGTTCACACGTGCAAAGCCGCTCGTGACAGCACCGGCACAGCGTCGGTGCAGCTCCACTTGTGTTCACACGGCAGTTTCTGTAGCGGAGCAAAACGACAGAAAACAAATGAGCTGTTGTGTTGGTTCTTTTACGTATACACAACTCAAGCAACTACAGTACAGGCACGTCCTTCTCCTTCTCGGTCTCCGTGCCTTCTGCTCGAGAGTGACCGCAAAAATGTAATGCGCCAAACAGAAAATCAGAGTAAATCACGAAATAAATTATATGGGGCACGGGGGGTTGTCAACCCACAACAAAGGAACAAACTACACAAACAATTCCGAGACAGTCCAGTCTCCTACAAAAGGAAAGATGACGTTTGGGGATTATTCCCCTCTCCCCGTTATAGTTGAGATGGTATAACCCAAGAGGTGCTTGCTACAATGTTACCACACAAGTCTTGGGTCGTTATTTAACAAATGACGGAAGTCCGACAGAGCACGAAAGCAACGCATTCTCGCCGTACGTAATCAACTCTCCACGAGCAAATTTGCTCTGGAGCAAATGTAACCCAGTTGCGTTCACACGTGCAAATTTACATCGATGCTGCGTCGCAAACGAGCATTTGCTCTGGAGCAAATTTTTAAACCACCTCCCTGTGATGGATCAAATTTGGTACGGTATAAGCTCTTTAGCGGCACTACGTCGGACCAAATGTTGCCGTGTGAACACCCCTTTAGGCCACCTACCTTGTTTGGATGCCCCCGAGTTGCTATCTAACTTGACTTAAAAATATATATTTGCAAAAAAAATAGGTACCTGGTTTATGTAATTTTTATTTTTTGCTTCTGTTAGCATCGTCAGGGCTGCATGATTTCTTTGTTGTTTTGATGATTTTTGCGCCTGTAATGGGCAGCATTTTTCACAGCCCCGTTTTGTTTAGCGGAGATATCGGCGCTGTTGGATAGTCTGCGCTGGTGTGTTTGGATGGATGGCTTGTGGAGCCGAGGACGAGGAACGAGGAGTGTCGGCGCTGAGCGTGGATGCGCAGTTGGAATTGAGAGTCACCACTTGGAATTGAAACGGATTTACATAGGTCCAGAGAAGTGAACCAATCTCTTTTTCCGTCAATGGACACTACAGCTTCTTGTCAACTTTCAAACTTAGCAGACGTTTGCACATTTTGAGCATGACGTCGCTGATCCACTGGTGAAAGGACACTGATTCTGCCATCTTTTATTGAGAACTGTTTCAAACAACAAAGCGTATGCAGGAAAAAAGGGGCTAAGATTACATGACTGTCAGTGTTTTATGTAATGTGTTGTGTTTATATTATTTTGTTATTTTATCTTAACTCTTTATATAGTTTATGTGAAGAAACCTGTCTTGGGACTACGGTTGAAAACGAGCAATTATGCTAAGTCCAGCGCATTTACACTGTTTATTCTTGTTGATTAATGTGCACTGTCCAATGAAATAAATAAATAAATGATGTCACTTTCAGCTTCACACTCACAATCTGGTAGCTGTCGTCTGTGAGATTTCGCATGCTATGTTTGTACAGTTCATCATACAGTTCATTAAAAGATCTGTTTTCTTTCGAAACCTTTTTTACTTGCATTTGTCAATGACTTAAACTACCAGCAGGCGAATAGTTCAATAAATCTTGGCGCCAGGCGTCGCGCATTGGCGGCTGTGACAAATTTTAGGCGGCAAAATAATTAATTTAAAAAATATATAAATATATATAAATTATCTATTAATGACCCCATAATTATAAAAAAATTAAGAATTACATTTGTCAAAGAGAGTTATAGCAACAAAGTGTTGAATGTTGCTCCAGAATCATGGGGTTGCTGACTCATCCACACCAGAATTGTAACAAAAATGTGCAAAAGGCTCTTAGTATATGGATTTTCTGAATCATGGATTTCTCACTGTAAAAGATCCATTATCCTAAGACAACAACAAATCATTTGAAGCAAACAACACAGTATCCACATATTGTGATTAAAAAAAAAAGTTCACAGGGTTCTTGTGCATAAAAATTACAATTCAAGTACAGCACAAAACTGCTAAACAGCAGTTAAATGCAGGAAGTTACTTTGTGCATCTTTTCACAAAAATCAGGTCACTCAAAATGTTTATTTTATTGATGATTTGAGGTACTGTTTTTACTGCAGATCGTTGTGAATACCCCCCCCCCCCCAAAAAAAAGCCTACTCATGTAAGCCATGTATTCTTCTTTGCAGTTCGGCACCCGTGAATTAGCATTTTCAAAGTTGCCCCCTCCCCAGTATGTTTTAATATTTTGTTGTTCACACATGTATTCATCATTATTGAACGTTATGTTTTTTTTTTATAATCTATGGAGGTGTTAAAAAAATGATGAGGAAAAAAAAAATACAATTCACTGTTTTGTGGACTGCAGCTGCCTGTTGCCCATCCCTGGTGTCGGTGTTAGTACAGAACTGTTGTAACCATCATTTACATTTTCATTTGCACAACCAAGTTCTGAAATGGATTTCAGTATCATTCAGTTCATGTTGACCTGACACTTAAAAATTGGACAAAGATCCCTCATAATGCAAAATGCATAAATATGCAGGCCGTACCCTAAAAATGGACAGTTAAACCCTTTAAAGTGACAATTATTGGTTTCCATGAAGTGATCATGATTCAGTTCCTGGTTTGGTCTGTTACATGACAGAAAATAGGGAAAATGTAAAAGTAAAAGCGGTTGCTTGCAAATGTATATTTTGATTAAAAGCAATTATCTTTCGAAGAAAGGGTTCCGTCAGTCGTCATCTGTACCTATGGGTAAAAAACAAAAAACAAAAATGACGTTTCGCTTCTCTCACAGAAGCTTCGTCAGCGGTAGACAACTCTGAAGTCTCCGTGAAGACTCCGGGAAATTGTTCTGCGCTAAAAAGCTGAGCGTGGCCTATTTGAGGACTGGTTGGGGATGCTAACCATCATGGTAACCATGGTAACCATGGGGATGGTAACCATCCCCAACCAGTCCTCAAATAGGCCATGCTCAGCTTTTTAGCGCAGAACAATTTCCCGGAGTCTTCACGGAGACTTCAGAGTTGTCTACCGCTGACGAAGCTTCTGTGAGAGAAGCGAAACGTCCTTTTTGTTTTTTACCCATAGGTACAGATGACGACTGACGGAACCCTTTCTTCGATGGAACTTTCCTGTACGACTGAGAGCCTCCACAAGCAAGCAATTATATTGAAAATTGAACAGTTTAGGTGAGGAACAATCATAAGTGTACTCTGGGGCTCATTTGATCAGTGCTCAATAAGTGCACCGCCAGTGACACGGCACACGTCAAGGCTGTAATTAAGTCCGTGGAAAACACACTGCCACATTTTTAGGGACACCCTGTACATCATGAAGAGTTCAGAGTAGAACTGCAACATGATGCAAAAGCTCCCGACATGTCTAACTTCACAACAAACAGTGTATACTGTACATGCCTGTCACACGATAAAACAAATACACAGCTTACGTTCTTGTGTCATCTGTCAATCAGTACTCTCAGAAAGAATGCAGACACAGGAGGCATGTTCAGAGGTGATTTCTGAGATGGGGAACTTTGGCGTTTCTCAACATTTGAAATATTTTCCTTTTCATGTACCGGTACTGTAATAATCCCATCACTATTTGCAAGAAATCATTGAGTAAGCAGAGGGAAGGTGACACTTAATTAATATTCTATCAATAGTTGTAGTTATGATACCAAAATAATTTGCAGACATGCCTATGCCCCTACTGACCAAGATGTCCTGTAATTCACTGCACAAATACAAACGTATCAAAGCCTTGACAGGTGATGATGCAATGCTAGTATTGTGGGGCCGGAGATTGCCACACCATGCGTTGCAAACAGGCAAACACTGATGTACAAATGAATGCAGAGAACTCTAAAACAGCGTATACAGGAACATAAGTTCATCTTCTGCACCTCAGTGGATATAAAAAGTTTGCATACTCGTTCCAATGCCATTTTGGAAAGATTGGACCAAGATACAAGTTTTTCCACCATTAAGACCTATACGATGTAATTCAACTGGGGGGGGATAATGAAATCGAAGATAATGAACTGCAACTGCAACTGAAGTACTTTCATTAGTGCACACAGTGTATAATCGAATGTGTTAAGGTCTTGGTACCCAACTATAGCCGAGACATCTCCAGAGGACAAGAGATTGTTGTGATATGGAGCACAGACATTACTTGCCAGAAATTCCCACAGCTTCCTCAACATTGCTGTTGGTCTCTTTTGATGCCTCCCTGATCAATGCTTTTCTCTTTTAACATGAGTTTGAATGTAATTGGTTGATTCTGAACATATTCCCAGTTATTAAGTGTGCACACAAGGGGTCGTACAAATTCAGATTTTTTTGTAGTCGACGCTAAGGTGATAAGAGCTGAGTCAACATTGACGAATCGATTATGTCATTTAGAAACTTGTACTTCATGCAACTGTTGGCTTTCAGCCTCCAAATATAAGTTCACATGACTTGCCATCCACATAGTCCCCACTGTCCAAGTACAGTCAACCCACTTCCTGACTAAGCATTCCAATCACATTCAGACACCTTCACTGCCTCTCAAGCAGTCAAAAATTGTACCAATCTAACTCAAATTCACGTCATACAACACTGTAATTAAAAAAGGGAATCACAGGATAAAAGGGGAAATGCTTTGCAATAATGCATTGTCGTGACCCTGCTACCAACCGATTTATGGCGATTCACGATAGAATTATATCAGGGATGAGAGTGGCTAGTGATTAAAAAATCTGAAAATCAGCCAGGGTTCTGGGGGCCGCAGGCAACGCCCCGGATGGGGGCCCAGGGGGCCCAGGGGGCAAAGCCCCCGGAAGCTAATGGGTTTTAGATGTTTTAAAGCTTTAAAACCATTAATTTAATCAACCAAATTTTACAATTTTGTTGAAATACCATTCCCTATTTGCTTACAAAATTGGCACTTTATACTAAACATACTAAAGATGAAGTGTATTCAATGTACACACTACTTGTTCTCGAAATTTTCACAGAAAAAAAAATCCCAAGATTGTTCACTATTCTTTCAAGTGAAAATTTGACATAGGCCTTGTGCAATTTTGCTTATGCATTCCTGGTGAGCACCAACATGTAACTTCAAATTTGCTGCTCAAAATCAAAACTAAAAAAGGAAAATATTCCCTGCCATATTTAAGATTTGTTCATTACTTGTACAGTATTCATAAAATGTGTAAACGTGATAAAAAGCTGTTGATTCTAACCTCATACAGTGATAGTGAAGTCCCAAACTGTTTACTATACAGTGAAACTCCTCTACAACGAAATCATGTTTGCAGCAAGAAATCTTTCACAACAGGGGGTTTTTCACTGTAGCAAATTTGATCTCAAATGAAAGCACACACACACCCACACACATATATGTACACACACACACAAACGTATGTGTACTCTATTTTTATTCCAATAGTGCATCAGTATGAGCACACACTTATTTGACACTTCATATTGTCAGTGTAGAAAGAAAAAAAGGGAAAGAAATTACAAAATTTACGATCAGCATTCACTTTTACTTACATCAATTTCTTGGATATTGTCTTTTATTTAGCTTGCTCCGTCTTTCATTTTAATCACTTTTACCCTCTCTTCCAGCATCAGAGCTCTTCTTGTCTTAGCGGCTTGACAATCCAAAGGTCCGTTTTGTAGCCATTTTAGCAATGCAACGTCCATCCTCGTCTGAATCAAACAATAACAAATACTTCCTGGCATGCAATTAACCATTGAGGACGCTTCGTAGTCCTCGATGGCCATAGTTAGCTCTCGAAGGCTAAAAACCTTATGCTAACTGGAGCGCTAATAGCATTAGCACTAACGCTAATGAAGCGCTCTGGTTAGCGTAAGGTTTTAAGCCTTCAAGAGCTAACGAAGGCTTCGAGGACTACGAAGCGTCCCGTGGGTGTTTTTAGCATGATAACAAGTAAAGCATTCGAGGAAACGTTCGTTTATTTGAATGTCCGTCGAGCCACGGGATGCTTCGTAATCCTCGATGGCCATAGTTAGCTCTCGAAGGCTAAAAACCTTATTCTAACTGGAGTGGTTCTCTTTCATTAGCGCTCCAGTTAGCGTAAGGTTTTTAGCCTTTGAGAGCTAACTAAGGCCATCGAGGACTACGAAGCGTCCCGTGGCTGTTTTTAGCATGATAACAAGTAAAGCATTCGAGGAAACGTTCGTTTATTTGAATGTCCGTCAAGCCACGGGACGCCCATTTTCGCCCCTGTAGGTTTCGTTCT
>CAAKHF010022864.1:0-16229 GCA_901007745.1 Hippocampus kuda | reverse complement strand
TTCCCTCTCGCCATTAACTCCCTAAACAGTAACCCAAATCTACCTGTATAATGGCTCTTTGCAATTTTGCACAACCCTGTGGAACAGCATTACCGTATAATCATTGTAGCTCCAGCTCTGTACTTACTTGAAACATTGTCACTGATCTATAGGTATATTCCACAGCACCAGACACTTCAAAGCGCTCAAGGACATCTGCACAATTGCACACTTGCTGTACTACAAATACTGCTACCGGTCACTTTAAAATGGTGCGATGATTTTCTGCACCAACTGCACAACTGTTATAGTATTGTATTCTACCACTGATCACTTTAGCTGTGCTTGATGATTTGCACATTGTTTCACAGCTGTCATTGGGTGGTACCCTCTGGCGGTTCTGGGGAGGGGCCAACAGGGGCCAGTGCCCCTGTAGCACTGATTCTGCACCCTCCTGTGCCCCCCCCCCCCAAACGTAAATTATACAGTAGCGCCGAGTCGCCAACGCCAAAGGTGGAACTAAAGTGCCTAGCTTAACATTCTAGTCTGACCTTTTAGTGCACTGCACCACTGAAAAAACACGAGCGTGAATATGAGAAGCAGCCCCCAGAGAGACAGTACCAAGATTAACACGACCACAAGTAATATTATATTGTCAAGGTAAGGCCACAACACAAGACCAAGCACGGCCGCAACAGTTGGGTTGCTTAAATGCAATTCCTCTTCACTCTCAAAATTAAAAGTTAAAAATGATGAGCAAAAAAGGGCATTACATTCTATTTCTACATGAAAAAGAGACTAAATGATTCAGACGCTGAGACAGAGCCAGATGATGGTGGTGAGAAAGCTGAAGAGGAGCAAGTTCAGAGCACCAGAGCGGGAGAGTCAGAGGACATGGGAGACACTTATTTTCAGAGAGAGGACATAGAGCAGGAAAGAGAGCCAGATGAAGATCCTGAGAATGAGGCAACTGAGACTGAGAATATACGTATGTGCTTCCACAAGCACTGGACCATCAGGTCTGGAATTGAAAAGAACACTATCCTGTTTTGTGTGTGTGCGTGTGTGCATGCGTGCGTGCGTGTGTGTGTTTTAATATCTTTTTTTTTTATGTTTATTTAACAGGAACAATATATGAGACATTGCCTTTTAACATTGGGACAATTACCGGTAGATGCATCTGAAACATCTAGCTTCAGTGTATTTGCAATTTTAGTCCCTGGTCAGGCTTTAGAATTTATTTATTTTTACTGAATACAGTAAATGAATAAATTATTTTTAATGCAATTAATAAATAACATTCATAAATACATTTTAGATGATTGTGTGTGTCTGAGTGCCTAAGCAGTGTAAGTGGAGCAGGTTAGTGTATATGATGTGTCCATGCAGAAATTATGTTTACATCTATTGTGTATGTCTTTCTCCACAGACATCAGCAAATGTAAAGAAGACTGCCAATGGAGGTCAAAAGCACTGAATCTTGAATCACTTCGGACGGTTTGCCAGAAATCACCAAAATCGCACAATGCAGTTGCTGTAATAGTACTGGCAGCTTAGGACTGTTCCACAACATCTGCACCTATATGAATCTTTTATCAGCACTTAATTCAGTACTACTGTGATTATTATACTGTTTTTTTTATTGTCACTGTAATGTTATGTCTGCAAAGGTTTAAAAGTTTGATGAAAATAAAAAGTCAAATAAAATTTCGAATCTTTGTCTTTTTGGCCTGGGTTGAATGTGCCCCCTCTATCAAAACCCTTAGCCCCAGCCAGGCCCCCTCAGTGAAATTGATCGAGAACCGCCACTGGTGGTACCACCGCACAACGGTACCCTTTTACATTACGGAATGTCTTTCCATACTTATTTGTCATGTCCCTGTTTATGATTATACAAGTGTAGCCTGTACTACCAGAAACAAATTCCTTGTGTGTTCTACATACTTGGCCAATAAAGATGATTCAGATTCAGATTCTGAATAAAACAGTTTAACCCGCTTATGACGTCGGTATGGAACCATCCGAAGATGCGTTTGCGGTTACATGTGTACTACGACTTCCTGTGGCTAAATTCGCACGGCACAGGAAGTTTAAAGCAGTTGTTTTCAAAACAAGAGATAAAAGCCTTAGCTGGGTTGCAATAGTGAAGTCCAATCATTGGCTGTAACGTTAATCGGATCTAAAGCGATGCTTCTATTTTCTGGTATTCAATGCAGTACTGTAAAAAGTCAGAATAGTTCCTGCGTTCAAATTAAAACATTTTTACTGGGGTACAGTTGTATATTATTTTTAATGAGAAAACCGCACCTCAAAATGTAGGTAGAAATTTGATAATCTCATTCAAGCAGAACACGATGAATAAATGATGTTTGAGCTCTAAAGCTACGTTTAAACTACGTTTACGTCAAAGTCAAAATTTTATCCTGAAGTTTCCAGTCGGAAATAGTACTGAATAGAATCGGAGTAAACCAGTAGTGGACAAAATCAGGCGGCCTATTTTCTTCGCGGATATTCGTCTGTTGGCTGTGTTGCCACTGCTGTTAGTTCGTCATATGTAATATATTTTTTGTTTAGTTTGACGCACGGCGCTTTAGTTTATTATCAAGAAGGCACACTTGCAGGGGAAAACGCGCATTTCTTATCATTCCGTCATTCTCTTGGACGCTTATCTGTATATGCATTGGTGACTGTCCATTGCAGGCTGGGCGGTGACAGCATTACAATGATCGAGCGACCAGAAACTGCGGTTCCCAGCATTGCTGTAAGTCTTTTTTTTTTTTCCAAAATAGCCACGCGTGTCAGCATTGAGATTAGTGTATGTATGCAGGAAAAATTCACAACTGTATCCTCTTCGCAAAGACTCAATCCTCTCATCCAAAACGTAGTTTCTCACGTTACTCCGTGTTAGCTTCGTGTCCTCATGCACTTCAAGTCCTTTCAGAATTGGGAGATTGAAGCGTTACTCATTCGTTAAAACTACCCGTTTTTGAAACGTACCCCACACAATTTGACATTTATTCGCCGTTCTCATGCCTTTGGAAATTACTCGTGGGGGAAAAAATGTATAATGACTCCCATCAAAGATCGGAGCACAGTTAATATAACGAGAGCTAAAATAAAATGGGTACAGAAGATGGGTCGCTGGATAGATATTCTTGGGATGTTAGTTTGTATTTTGGTAATGCCGTAATATAAATTCTTTTCAATGTAGCAGAAGAAATTGCTTTGGTTAAATTCATGAGCGTTTTCACATAGATATGGGCTGGCATGCTAGGAAAATCTGCATAATGAAAAATTCAGGACGACGTTGCTCTCCCCTGCTCCTCTATTAACATGCTATTTAAGAATGGACACAAGAAATGATTAAAAACTGACAGGGAAAATTGAACTGACGGGACTTCCAGCATCACCACCAGGATGCGTGCGTGCGTGCATGAGTGAGTGTGAGACATCATACATCTAATGTAGTGAACCACGCAGCGACTATGACCAGAATGTAGACTGGGGGAAGGGTTCACATGAAGAGTATGGCTGAGCTTTTCAGGCTCTTTGTCACTCTTTCATCTCCTCTTACATATTTTTCCTCTGGGCGTACCATAATACTAAGGGAATAATAAGACAACATCCAACCTTTGCTACCATACTATACTGAAACCCTTTCCCCTAACATCTGTTCCTTTGCATGCTCACACATTTTTGTGTCTATCCGTGTTTTCATCAACATTTAAGTGAAGATGTCCCTCATGCCACTTTCACACTTTATTCATTTGGGGAAATGATAATGCCAAATGCAGTATGGCATATTATCTGTGGCTCTGAGCTGTGCGTGAAGGTGGGTGTACCATCAAAAAAATGGCCTATTATATAATGGTGTGCAACAAACTGTCTTTCTCCTTTCCAACCTACACTCACAACTTAAGTGAAGCCTGATCAAACATGGAATCGGTTAAGTGCTTCAGGCAAGATCATTGGAGCTGCGAGGACATTGACAAGGCAGAAGGATTGTGTCATGATGGAATGTAGTCCCCTCTGTCCATACTGTATGTTGTTGGATGTCATTGGATGTTGATTTTTAGCGTAGTGCAGTTCAACTGGATGACACACTTTTGTTTTAACGTGCAGGGTCTGGCTGTGCGTAAAAATTCAAACAGACACAATGTCTTTTATGAGTTTAGCCAGCTGTGCATCAATTTTTGCACAATTTGAAAATTGTCCCAATTTCAAATGGATCGCCCGACTTTGAATCAAACTTTAAAGAAGCTTAATTTTAAGTGACTATAATGAGAGAGAGTCCGTTGATGAGAGATCAAAGCAACTCTTTGCAGATACTGCAAACCCTTTCGATGGAAACATGACGTAACAGTACTTTACTTGAATGCCTTTAATGTCCAACCAAATATTGCATTACTGTTGTGAGGATATTAGAACACTTAAGAGTTCAGCTCATCCATCACCTCACAAAGACACAAGCACATCTCACCGGTCTTGTAGTAATCATTTTTATCACTGTTTTATTTGTCATCATTTTTTTCGACTGTATATTATGAAACTTTGTCTATCATGGGTGCAAAACAGCATTTTTCCATTCACACTATGTAGGGCAGAGCCTGAGAGGTTGCTCAGAGGCAGGCAAAGCAATAATCAATTGTTTTTGCCTCTCGTAGCGTGTAGGACAGTTTGGCAGGCGTGGATGCTGGGTGCAGCAGGGGGTTGTTTGCAAGTACAATGCTAGATAGGGAGTCGAACGGAAGAGAAGCAGAGCTGGGCAATACCTCACGGATTGGACAGATTGCAGCCGCTTTTGACCTGAGATCTTCATCACATCCCATGGAATCTATTCAGAATGTAGGATATTTGCACAACGGGATGTTCATGCAGCGTTAGCTTTACTCCACTGTGTGTATTGGTGTGAATCTCTATTGATTTGCTTTTCTTCATCTTCGTTGCATCCGCATCATCTCATCTTGCTTCTCCCAGGTCACCTCCGTCCTTTGTGCAGTGCTTGATACTCTTTAGTTCAAAAGCAGCACTCTTTCTGCAAGAATTCTAATTGTAGCGATTCTAAATGCAGGTTAATTTCAAACAGCATTGTTTAGACTCATTACATTTGTGAACAGCTCCAGTTGTAGGCATTTGTATACACGCATGTCTAAGTAATGGCTTCTCAATGCTTTAACTCAGCCATTTTTTGCAAAGTAAACACTTTTGTCATGTAACTTACATTTTTGCACCGACTTGCTTACATTAAACCAATGTGTTTGTCTTCTGTGCATCAGCAGCGGAACCTTGAGGGCTATGTGGGCTTCGCAAATCTTCCCAACCAGGTGTATCGGAAATCCGTGAAAAGAGGCTTCGAGTTTACATTAATGGTTGTTGGTAAGTAAGAGACATTCTCTGCCTGTGTCTGCTCTGCTCAGCATGCTTTAAGGTGTGAGTTACTAGGTCATCAGCGCGAGTTGAAAGAACTCAAAGTATTTGAGGCATCCAGTATGCTCATTTGATCAAGGTGAGCAGCTGACAGTGAGAAAAAAAACATGTTTGTGCAGTGGTTTCTGGTTGGGTAAATCATCCAAATGGAGTAATTTACGAATTATAATATCACTTGTCTGCGTTGGCGAGTACACCGTTTTCCAACAAGGCATTTTTGCAGATCCCTTACACACAGTGACACATTTTTTAAATGCACACACATTTTAATAATGTCTCGGATGATATACTGTAGAGAGGCACATTTTGGTAACAACTGTGTGTACTTTTCTGGCTGACCTTTCAAAGAGAGCAACTTGTGCTTGCAAAGTTCTATCCCCTTTGGAAAATTCCTGATTAATGTTTACATGGTGGGGAACTGAAGTACCACAGAAGATTTGAAATCTTGAGGTGCTCAAATGATGCCTAACATATAACGTAGAATGACCCTGTTGAACCCATCACAGAATATGTACACATCAACAATGCACATTCCTTAAACTGGTTGTGCTCCAAAACAGGGGTCCCCAACCGCCGGTCCGCGGACCGGTACCGGTCCCCGGACCGGTACCGGTCCCCAGGGCATTTGGTGCCAGGCCGCACAGAAAGAACTTGCCTTAATTCCGTTTTATTTATTTCGGAATACGAAAGATGTTTTATTTTGAAAAATTGCCGGATTCTCCGTTACATCCGTCTGTGTCACGCTTGACTCACGTCAAACCACGCTTCTCCGTCACGTGACCGATTACGCCAAAAACAAAACATTGAAGGTCGCAAAATGAGTTAAAAAAAACTGCTGGAGATCGCAAATGACGGCGGCCTTAAAAGTACGTTCGAGACAACTGGATTAAAGTTATGGCTGAATACTCTGAGATCGCCACAATAGCACTGTTGCTATTTCCGACATCCTACCTGTGTGAGGTGGGGGGGTTTCTGCAGCAACGGCGACTAAAACAAAATTACGAAGTAGACTGGACATAAAACACACACTTGAGGTGTCGCTGTCTCCTATTACCCCGAGATGGGACAGTTTACTTGCAGAAAATCAAGCTCGGGGCTGTGGTGAGTCGTCATTTCCATGCACTTTGAATTTGCATTGTATCGTATTTTGAAGGCATTAAACGTTACCATAGCGATCAGTGTTGCGGCCAGATTAGACGCTCCTTGTGTTTATTATATTTCGAAATCACCAGTTTTCATACAGCTCATACCATATTTTGTTGTATTAATCTGCCACATCTTAAATGCCGGTCCCTGAAAATATTGTCTGAGAAAATATTGTCTGACATAAACCGGTCCGTGGGGCAAAAAAGGTTGGGGACCCCTGCCCTGACCCCTCGCGATCGACTTGAGACCAGTCCGCGATCTACCGGTCGATCGTGAACGACGTAATGGGCACCCCTGCATTACAAGATAAAAGGCATTTCAATGAAAAACGTTTCCATCAAAAAGCCGACTGGTCACTCTCAATTGGTGGGAGGTGCCTCGCCACTTTGTCATGTAATGAGAGGCACATTTAACGAGCGTCCTTGTGATTGTGATATTACTTGTTGTGGTGCTTCGAAGCATTAAAGGTAGAAATAGACTTGTTCAAGAAAGAAGTCTTGGAATTGATTAAGAAAATTTGGATTGAAAATTGGATTCGCCGATGTACAGATCATGTTGGAATTCACTTGTGCCCTGAGGTACCCCTCTGCTAATGACTTTTTCAGCACGACAAAGTAATACCATTTGGCCAAATAAAAACTGCATTTCCACATTTGGCAAAAATGATGCTGCAAGTAGGAATTGCTGTGATAGGAATAATGAGTGCTTTGGACTTGCTTGGTTATGTAAGGTGTATCATAAAATCTTACCAGAGCCAAGTCATCCCGACTGCAGTCCAACGCTGCAATCATCACCTGCTCATAAATAATCCATACTGGACAGAAGAGGGCCGAACAAAAGATTCTGTGTTAAAACTCGAACAAGCTTCCCACTTGGTACAACATGACAATGTTTAATTAAGTGAATTGTGTAGTTTACAAAAACAAATAAATAAATAAATAAATGGGACTGCCAAACACAAATGCTTCACATATTTTAACCTGTACACACTTCTTTGATGGAAATCGAGAGATTACTCGCATCTTTGAAGAACTGTTTCCCCACATTTAACAGACGCACAAGTACTGGATGACAAAGATACGGTATATGAATTTGCCTTTATGTACTACCACAACGACTTTGAAGTAAAACAGTCAGTCAGAAATAAATTATAGTTGAAAAGAATACAGTTTAAGATGATTCATTAAAAAAAACAAAAAAAAAACATGGCATTTTGATTAGGGGTGTCACGAACTAATGTTTTATGAATCAATTATTATACCACCCATTTTCACTGGAGCAGACCCCAGCCGTTTTACTGGATTTTGACTGCTTTGCAAGGCCCACAAATAATTGTGTTCTATTGTGATATAAACACGCAGCCTACCAAAAGAAAGGTGAGATGCTTTTCTTTCAGCTGAACAAGTTTGTTTTTAAATGTTTCCTTTCTTTAGCAATCAGCATTAGAAAATAGCTACATAACAGCGAAAACATTTACAGAGGTTGTCAAGTTGGCTGCCCTCTGCCTTCAGCCGCGAGAGCCGACTGACAGTCAATGTTATTACACACAAACCCAAAAACAATTAAGTTGGGACATTGTGTTAAACATAAATGAAAACAGAAAACGATGCTTTGCAAATCTTTAGATCTTTGAAGTGTATTCTATTAAATATAGGTTGGACATGATTTGCAAAACGGAGTGGCACGTTGAACGACTGGTAAGGACGTTGGCCTCACAGTGTAGAAGTGCAGCATTCGATTTTGGCTCCGGCCTTCCTATGTGGAGTTTGCATGTCCTCCCCGTGTGCGTGCGTGGGTTTTCTCCATGTACTCCGGTTTCCTCCCACATTCCAAATACATGCACTATAGGAACACTCTAAATTGTCCCAAGGAGTGACTGTGGGTGTGAATGGTTGTTCGTCTTTATGTGCCGGCAATTGGCTGGCAACCGGTTCAGGGTGTACCTTGCCTACTGCCCGATGTCGGCTTGGATAGGCTCCAGCATGCCCGCGACTCCCGTGACGAAAAGCGGATTGGAAAATGGATGGATGAATGATGTGCAAAACATTGTATTCTGTTTTTAATTATGTTTAAGACGACGTCCCAACTCCAATGGAATTGGGTTTAAATATCCATGTCATGATTGCTAAAATCTTAATCGATATACTATAGTCAAATTCCAAGCCACTACCTGTGTTAAAATGAGTGGGATGCATCAGGAAGGGGATCCACCCGAACAGAGAGCTATGCCAAACAATTGTTTTCACACCTTATAAGACGTGCCCCACTCCTACTATGGAATATCTCATTGATTGTCAACTTTCTACCAAGAGAGGGGTAGACTGTGAAAAGGTCATAAGAGTACAATGGATTTATGTGACTTGGAGATTGTTTGGGTGGCGTACAAGCAGGGTAGGCAGTGGGTCATGAAATCATTTAGCCAGTTGAGAGTTAAATTCAGTCTAATTCTGAGTTTAAAAAAAACAACTTTCACAATGAGTTTCACACTGAGCCAATGATGGCTAAATAGGGCGAGAAGCAAGAACTCATCCATTGCTGAGGTGGTTCGCATAACGAAACATATACTTAACCATAGTTTCTTCAAAAAGTTGTGCGTAACTTGAAAGGTTGGGAAAAAGTTTCCTTCATAACTCAAGGTTCCACGGTATATGTGTGTGCAAGTGTGTGTTAAAATAGTTCATATCAATTATGCTGTGCAATTCGAGGTATAACCACAGTTAATACCCGGCTTGCGTCTTCGCAGTCACATTTTGATGGATGGACCTGCCAGATCAGATGGACTGAAGCAGAACCAAACTGTACCATTTAGAAATGCGGTGACACGAAAAGCAATTCGTTATCCCATATTATTTTTCCCTGTGGGGAAAAATCGTGTGCCCATTTGGAGCGAAGCAAGTGGATGTTGCATGCGACTAAGAGGAGAGGCCACTTTGACTTATTAGAGCAGAAGCCATATTTTGTGGAAATAGTGCAGTTAACAACACAGTTGCTGCTCAATTCTATGACTCCAACTGACACATACTTGTAGGTGTATATCTCCCTCATTCATGTTCTTTAAGTCAGTGTTCATATGACAATGCACAACTGAATCTCGAAATGATGAGGATTTACCCTATTTACCCTAGTCTACTTCCAAAACGCGATTACCGGTAGTTTAAAACGGAGCACTTACTGTCATCCCCCAGTTTAGCTGAATGTTCACCGATGAGCTCTTCACCAACGTCCACTATTTGTTCACTGTTTCTGCAGTTATCCTCTCTCCATTTGCGCAATTTGTCACGCATCTCTGTACATATAAAACAAATCGAACAATTCGAATTAGCAACGTATACTGTACTGTATTAGGAAACTCATATGCATGAGACATGCACAATTCAAGTCGTAAAACGCAGACATAGACGATCAAACGATAATAGTTTGCGAAACGGTACTGCTGTGTGTTTTAACTGGAAATCTTCGTCACGTTAACACTGACATTACATCCACACGATTATCATTATATTATGAGATGACAAAAAGGTAATTTATATTCATGGCTAACGTTCACTAACCTGCAGCTATGGCTAATGATAGCACAAACAATCTCTTCAAGACTGACGTACCAAGATCATACCTTGCACACGACTGAACTTATTTTATCTTACATTATTTTTGGCATAAATGAAACGATCAATCATATAAATATTCAAGTAAAATTGATAGCTGTTTACATTGAATAAATCGTTTACGACGCTAAAGCAAGCGGCAAACTACTTCCCATATTGGTATGATGTCACTTGAGACAATCTCAACGACCGTTTCACGCAAAGAACAACACAAAGCCTCCATATTACCAAATAATCACAATTTTGCCTTGCCTTACCTTCCCAGCCTACATCGTACATTTCCGAAACTGACGCCATCTTTTTTTTTACGGCCACAGCACGGGTCCCTCCATCACGTGACTGCTACTCGGCATGTCATCACACAAGGTTACGCCTATTATTGGTCACCTGACATACAATATTTGATCTTTCGTGCTGCAGTATTGAAGGCTGAAATGATTGTACTGTACTGTGCATTGATATTGTTTCCTAATTGAATTTAGCTTCGTCAGTGCAGGTTAACCATAGTGACTACCCTCCTTGGCAAAAATATACACCCAGCGGATGAGACTTTGGGCTATCAACATGTTGCAGATTTAGTTTATATTTAAGTTATTTCTTGCTTGAACAGGTGTGGAGGTAATCATGCTGGGGAAAAAAGAAAACAGTGACTTGCCACAGTGACAGTAATTTATGATTTGTCAAGGGGGCAGCTAACTATTTATAATGGCTTTGAATATTTTTTCCCCACAGTAAATGCAATCACCATTTATGTGATTGCTTTGGTTATTATTTTATTATTATTATTTTTTTTGGTCCACACCCGTATCTTTTGGCATGCTACAGTGGCCCATACCCGCCCAACAAGATGCTGCTTGCAAATGACGAATCCAGTACATCAATGTTGGCGGCTTGGCGTACAAGAGTCATGCACATTTTGATCAATCAATCCATTTTCAAAACCACTTATTCTGAACAGGAACCTATTCAACCTGACTTCTGGCAAAAGGAGGACTACTCCCTGAACTGGTCGCCAGTCAGCTGCAGGACCCACAGAGACAAACAACCATCCACATCTACATTCACATAGTCACTTAGTGGAAACCAATACCATGCTGCCTGCACACAACTCAAGAGAGTGAACCACTACACCAGGGGTCCCCAACCTTTTTTGCCCCACGGACCGGTTTATTTCAGACAATATTTTCACGCACCGGCATTTAAGGTGTGGCGGATAAATACTACAAAATAATATGGTAAGAGCTGCATGAACACTGGTGTTTTCGAGAGATAATAATAAACACGAGGAGCGTCTAATCTGGCCGCAACACTCTGATCGCTATGGTAATGTTTAATGCCTTCAAAATACGATACACCGCAAATTCAAACTGCATGAAAATGTCAACTCACCATAATGCTGAATCAGTGCGAGCCCCGAGCTTGATTTTCTGCAACCGGGCGGTCCCATCTCGGGGTAATAGGAGACAATGGCACCTGAAGTGTGTGCTTTATGTCGAGTCAACTTCGTAATTTTGTTTTAGTCGCCGGTGCTGCACAAAACCCCCGCCTCACACAGGTAGCGTGTCAGAAATAGCAACAGTGCTATTGTGGCAATCTCAGAGTATTCAGCCAAAACTTGAATCCAGAACACCGGCAGAATTGTTGTCTCAAACGTACTTTTACGGCCGCGTCATTTGCGATCTCCAGCAGTTTATTTTACTCATTTAGCAAGCTCCGGCATTTTGTTTTTAGGTAATCAGTCACGTGACGGAGAAGTGTGGTTCGACGTGCGTCAAGAGTGACACAGACGGATGTAACGGAGAGTTGGGTAATTTTTCAAAATAAAATATCTTTCGTATTCCAAAATAAATACTACGGAATTAATGTAAGTTCTTATTGTGCGACCCGCTACCAAATGCCCACGGACCGGTGCCGGTCCACGAACCGGCGGTTGGGGACCCCTGCACTACACCATCATCCAAAAATTATCCCAAGGGCACAGCAACGACTCACCCAGGGGCCCACAAAGCAACCTAAGACAACAGATAAAGAACTGCAAGGCTCCCTCACCTCAGTCAAGGTCAGGGTTGACTCAATAATAAGGAGGGAACAGGGCAAAAAAATTACTTCCATGGCAGAGTTCCAAGGTGAGAACCATTGCTGACCAGAACAACATCACGGCTTGTCTTTCATAATGAAATGTGATTCCCAATACTTTTGAAATAATATTCTATGGACTGATGAGACAAAATAACTTTTTGGAAGTTGTGTGTCTCCTTTCATCTGTCGCATCTGTAACGGCATTTTAGAGAAAGTACATCATACTAAATAGTCAAACATGGTGGTAGTGTGATGGCGTGGGGTTGCGCAACCCAATCAGGGTGTCCCCTGCCTACTGCCCGAAGACAGCTGAGATAGGTTCCTGCACACCCGCGACCCTTATGAGGATAAGTGGATTAGAAAATGGATGGATGATTTTCTTCAACATTTAAGTAAGAAAACTATTTGAGAAGTTGGCAAATGCTTTTCATGGGACCTTATGTTATTCTGCCTATATATCTCTGTATATCTATATGTAGATAGATAGATAGATAGATAGATAGATAGATAGATAGATAGATAGATAGATAGATAGATAGATAGATAGATAGATAGATAGATAGATAGATAGATAGATAGATAGATAGATAGATAGATAGATAGATAGATTTTTGCATTGCATTCCGCGAGTATGGAAAAAATGTTCCAGAAAAATCACTTCAGAGGCATTATATTTTGATTTCTGACAGAAGTAATCAGACTTGGCAATCTCTAAAATGAACAGTTACTAGAAACTGAGGTAAGACTGAGGTGCTCTTTGTGGTTTTGAAATAGTTCCTGTTCCATCTACATTTCATTTTCGTCTGTGTTAAACAGTGAGTTGCGGAAAAAGAAGATGAATACAATTAGCAACCATGTTTGGACTAAGCCCTCTTGAGCCAGAGCCATGATGTTTACATTGGAATCTGATTGGTCCCCTGTCTGACCAAGTTGCTTTCACCTCACCGCGAATAACTCTGTACAGATGACTTCAGCACGCTTACAGACTCCATCTAGTGCACCTTTGACCTCTCCCATATCCCGAGTGAGAGGCCCCGAGCAAGAATTCATGGAACATCACTGTTGGCCTTCCTCGCTGCCAAGAGCAATATTCAGATCCATGTCGTTGTATCACCACATAGGTCATAAGTACGCAATTGCCTTGGTTGAGTACTACCACATATTTTTTGTTGCATTGTTTTCAATTGCCTCTTCCCTATTTGTCCCCCACCAAAATATTGCTATATTTTTGTCCTTAAAACATTTTTACACAACCATAAATTGATTTCCATCTACTATTTTCAAGCAATGGCTTGACGGCATTTTCTTTAAAATGATGTCCAAGGCAAAAGATAAGTTGAGCTGAAGTTAGTGTTGTTCAATTTTTTCTTTTTTTTTTTTTAATGCCCAGCATGCAGCCCCATGTCACATAATCAAAGGTCATGGTATTTTTTTTTTTTAATCCTTACTCACCACTGACTCAGCAGTATATGGGGATGAGTTAAAAGTGACTCATTAGAATGAGACAGTGTGACCCCCTCAAAACAAGGCAATTTCAGAAAGACAAAAAAATAGATGTAATTATTGATCTTTGGACTCTTTTGATGAAAGCATGCAACTCATTTAAAAACTTTTTGTGGGACGTTTTTCCACAGTAACACATTCTATAAGATGTCTCCTTTAGTGAGATGGTGGTTGACTGGTTAGCACATCCGCCTCACCGTACAGAGGTCCGTGGTTCGATACCAGGCTTCAGCTTTCCTGTGTGGGGTTTGCATGTGCCTGCGTGGGTTTTGTCCGGGTACTGTCCACATTCCAGAAACATGCATGCTAGGTTAATTCCACACAGGAAGGCCGGGGCACAGAATCAAACTCATGAACTCTGCACGGTGAGGTGGATATGCTAACCAGTCGACCAACCTCCTTACAACCCAACTTAAATTCGATCACGCATTTCACAACAGCTGTAGCTGTAACACCACTATCCATATAACATAAAATAACAATAATACAACTAGAAAAACAGTCAATTAAAATACAAATTTATGATATTCATATGTATATACAGTATACACCAGAATACAATAGAACAGTGTCAGCCTCATGTTGGGTCAAAAGCCAAAGAATAAAGATGCATCTTCAAACAAGTTTTAAAAATGGACAGAGAGAGTCCTCTTATTGAATGGTCATTCCAGAGGGAAAGACCGGCAGCAGAAAAGGCTCGATCCCCTCTGTGGCTCCACTTATTTATCGACACCTCCAGTAGCGTCTGGTCCGCAGACTCTGAGCGGATCTCATCCACCCCTGGGACTTTGTCAACAAGGACCTTCCGAACCATCTCACTGACTGAACCCCAGAGATTTCAATCCATCTAATGAAAAGCGGTTTTAAGATGTGTTTTTAAAATGGACAGCAAGCAGGCTTCTCTCTATCCCCTTCTTATATACCTCTAGATGAAAAAATGAAAAACAAATACTGTATCTGTTGATTGAAAACTGTCTAAATGCTCATCTGAGAGCAAGTCATTCACAGGGCTGACAAGGATGTAGCCAAATCTTTTTTTTCTATCCACACAATGCATATTTAAACATGACATTTTGCATATGGGGCTCTATGTAAAACATATCGATAAGAGGAGAGGTGTCTGATCTGGACCTGATCCCCTGTAAATTCTAAGATTGACGCATATATTCACTGATAGCCATACATGGACTATACACACCAATGTGAAATTTATTCACTCCAACAAAATCTTCATGTACTGTAGAAGCAACCTGTCGGGAGAATCCACACATCGAGAGAATATGCAAACGCTGCAGAAAAGCCAGATCTGGCATCGTCTCAGACATGAAACGTATTTGCTGTGAGACAATAGTGCTCACCACCATCCTTATGCTCCTAACACATCAATCCACATAATGATGATTCCATGTCTCAATAACATAGTTGAGGCAAAGACGGTAAGTTATCATATCACAATGACTACCCACAGTGAGTGTAGAAAAATGTGAAGAATTCAAACTGCTTTGCAGAGGCGTGGAAGACAGGGTGGGTCAAATAAGTGGTCAAAATTCATAACTTTGTCAGGAAAACCCACTAATTGATTGTTGTTAAAATACACCACACCATGGTGATTAATGTGAGAAAGTTCAAGATCCATTCTTGAGCAATATTTATTATTAATCAAATTGCATACTGTACATACCGGTACCACTAATGCAGCTATCATAACATATTTTTCAAATATCAAATAACTTCAGAAATGTATCAAGCAATGGTGGGCCATATGCGTGGTGTACTCAAGAATACAAACTCATCACACCACAGACAATGGGCGAATATCATATTTCTTAATTACATTCTCACTAGCCCCTTGCTCCTTGATTCTTCGACTGTGACACCCCAAGTTAAGATAAGATAAGATAAGATAAGATAATCCTTTATTTGTCCCACACTGGGGAAATTTACAGCCTTCAGCAGCAAGATTGTAGGTAGAAAGAAGAGAAAAGTTTAAGAGAAAAGAAAACACAGTTCAATTAAGTGCAATATAAATACAAATATGGATAAGGTCAATAAGTTCAATTAAGTGCAATATTATTATACAATAGTCCCCGTACTATTCACATTCACATTTGTTGTCATATCATTTAAATAAATTTATTATTTGTTTATTCATTTTTTATTCAGCAGCCTGACAGCAGTCGGTAGGAACGAGCGGCGGTATCTCTCCGTCTTGCAACGTGGGTGTAACAGTCTCTGACTGAAGGAGCTACCGAGTGCTGTCAGGGCGGGCTGGAGGGGGTGGGAGGGACTGTCCAACATAGCTTTTAACTTAGCTAGCATCCTGCTGTTGCCCACCTCCTCCAGAGTGTCGAGGGAGCAGCCCAGGACAGAACTAGCCTTCCTGACTAGTCGCTCCAATCTCTTCCTGTCCCGGGCCGAGATGCTGCCTGACCAGCAGACAATGCCATAATGGATGGCTGAGGCCACCACCGAGTTATAGAAAGTCTTAAG
>CAAKHF010022863.1:0-22631 GCA_901007745.1 Hippocampus kuda | reverse complement strand
GTTTATTTGAATGTCCGTCGAGCCGCGGGACGCTTCATAGTCCCCGACGGCCTAGTTAGCTCTCCAAGGCTAAAAACATTACGCTAACTGGAGCGCTAATGAGAGAGAAGCGCTCCAGTTAGCGTAAAGTTTTGAGCCTTCGAGAGCTAACTATGGCCACCGATGACTATGAAGCCTCCCGTGGCTGTTTTTAGCATGATAACAAGTAAAGCATTCGAGGAAACGTTCGTTTATTTGAATGTCCGTCGAGCCATAAGCAATTTACTCTGAGCAGCTAATCGGATGCTACGGATCCGCTAACTTCAGTATGAACAAACGTAGACAGTGAGGTCCCTCTTGGCAATGGCAGAGCAGCTATGAGTTTGTTGAGTCCAGGAAACTCGCAGCTGTGACCGAAATAAACATTGTTCACTATGTAAACCAGTGTGGTGTTCGCTGTTGCCGTTTCCGAACGAACCAGTAGAGGTCGCTGTTGGATAAAACTTTGTTGTAGTGAATGTCTTTGCGAGGCTGGAGCAGAGAAAATGATTTCGTATAACGCAACAGGGTTTTTTTCGTCGTATGGGGGGCAGGAGAATGGGAATTGTGTTAATGCATGAAGATTTTTTCACATAAGGGAGTATTTTCGCCCATGTAGGTTTCGTTCTAGAGGAGTTTCACTGTATGTTTGAATTTTTTTCTCCATATACATAGAGTACAGTACTGTATATGTTGTTCTATGTTACTCGCTGTTGTTTTGCAGCTTCTCACGGACCGTTTGCGGACTTTTTGAGGACTTAAAATGCGGACCTCTGTTTATTGGTCGCTACTTCGCGGATTTTTGTTCATCGCGGGTGGTTTTGGTCCCCATTAACCGCGATAAACGGGGGATTACTGTACACTAACTTATTCTCAAAAGTAATTTTTGCATTGCAATTTTTCTGCATTAAAATATCAATGTAAACAAACCCTTTTGATAAAGTGCTTCATATATCTGAACAATATTAAACATTCTCTTTCATGGAACATAAAAATATACATTTTTAAACTTGTATATTTTCACATTCATTATATTAACCTTCTGCTGAGATTTTTTTCTGTATAAAGAAAAACTGTATGCAAGCGTGCTGTCACATTTTTTCCCCAAGACTTGCATATCTTTTTCAAAACTATCAGCTATGCTACATGGTTCGGCATCAAGACTTTTTTTCTACGTACTCAGCAATAATAAATAATAATTTGAGCAGGAGATTGGACTGAGCTTTTGAATGAATCAGGCAGCAAAAACTTTTTTGGTCTGTCACAGTACCTTGCACAGCAGATAAAATTTCTTGCTGTTTCTGATGCATTGACAAATCGTCGCTTTTCCGTAACCTTCACGTGACATTTGCAAAATGCTATACACATCTGTCTTGTCAAGTCGATCTTGCAAGACCTAAAGTGTTTCCATGGAAATTTACGCATTGTTTCATCTTAAGTCTACGTGCTTCCATGACTGACGTTGCATGCTTGATGTAAATCCCCGGCGCCAACCGAAAATAACACATACAAGCAAAAAACTACCGTAATAAGAGATGATTAAAAATAACATTGAGAATTCAATAAAAAATAAAAATGTAGTAGGAATTTTGAGAATAAAATTCTTTTTATTATTTTTAATTATATTTATTCAGTTGATCAATAACTAATAAAAAGAATGTTGTGTCGATGTGTGGCCAGTTTTGATGTAAAGTTGTCTAACGCCTATCGATGTACCCGGATTGCAGGACAGACACATCGATACACCCATTAAATGGATGTATCGCTTACACCCCTAGTATACTGTATACTCTTACACTATAATATGATCACATTTATTTGTGCTGAGTGCTTTGGGGTCCTTCGGTTATCGTTAAGTTTTTTTCATTGTATTTGAACAATTACAATTAGTTTTAAGCTTTTCCTCGAAGCCAGTCAAGAGGTGCTCTAAAGGGCAGAACTTCTGTTTTATTGTTACGTTTTATCCTGAACACACCTCCTACTTGGCTAAAAAAAAAAAAAGGTTATTTTTTGATGTGCGGTGATGATTTTGTTCACCAGAAAGAAAATGTAAAGAATTAAAAAATGTACAACACCGTTTTATTGAACTTGTTGAAAATTATTTATTATTTACGTTTGACAATTTTGTGCACTTTGTAATTTTTAAGAATACATTTCAGATGTGACAATGTGGATTTACATTTTGCCCAATCTCTAAACAGGATTGTAGTCATCGGTGAAGGAAAATATGTCACAAAACACGTACTAAATGAAAATATACTATTTAGTTTTAGCAATGTGATGAAGCGTCACATTAATGATGAAAAGTATCGACATCGGTGCGATCCCTAATGTTGCCATATCGCACACCACTTCTGCACGGTTATCAGGCAGTAAACACACCCTTGAATCCGATTGGTCGAGAGCTTTTAGCGCGACGTGCTGGAACCAATCACAGCATTGTTTTTTCCCTTACGGCGATAACGCGGATAGTAAAATGAAGGATTAAGAAACAGAACTAAGAACGTGCGTTGGAATTATACCATAGTTACGCGAGTTATTTTATTTTACTGGTCTTTGTCTTGCGCGTCTTCCCTTTTCTTGGAAATGTGTCGCCTCCGACTGCGAGGTTACACGACATGGGTAACGTCGAGCTAAGTAGCTTTAGCATTTAACTGCTTCTTCCTATCGTTTCCCGTAGGCCGCGAGCGAGCTGCATCCTGTCCAGACGTCATTGAGGATGTAAGTTACGTCAAGAGACAAATAAGTCAATCGCGAAACCACGACGCTTATCCGTTGTGTTGAGTCGAGTGTTAGTGGGTACGTTGAAATTTCACGTAATTGTGTTCGCGGGCTACCTAGCTTGTTAGCTGCTTTGGCTAGCTCGCCAGCATGAGTGAATTGACGGACCGCAAGCAGAGCGCCGACTCCGAATCGAGGAAAAGGTGTCCTTCACCGGACCGGGATGAGGGAGGCTCTATTCCCAGCAAGTCCTCGAAAGTGGACGACGCGTGTCGTGACGTGCAGGATGCCGCGGAGCGATGCAAAAACGGCGAGAGCACAGAAGCAGCTGGGCAAGAAAAACATTCGGAGCATGAAGAGGAAGCAGAAAGTTCGCACTGTGTACAGTACACCCCTACTTCTGCACCTGTCAACAACTCCATTTCGGCTGAGCATAAATCCAAGGAAGCCCAGTCGGCCGAGGCGCACAAATGTGCTGATTCGAAGGACGATGCAGATGCAAGCACAGGACCCGATCCCTGCAATCTTTTGGACCAGTCTGATTCTGACCCGGCGGCCATAGCAGCCGCCGAAGCTCTCGCAAGCCTCACGGGGGGAGACGCCGAAGACAGCCGAGAGACTCCGTGCTCCTCTAATAGAGCCAAACAGGGGAGCAAAGCCAATCGGCGTGGGGACCAGCAAGTTCTCAGAGGTCATTCTAAAACGCGGGCGGCTGCCGCTGACAGTTCCACGAGCTTACACAAAGCAGACAGAGAAGATGCGGATGATGCCGCAAACGAGGGTGAAGGTGATGAATCCTTGTCTAGATCTTCTTCCACACCGAGCTCCTCTTTCCCGTCCGAGAATGAGGAGAATGAGGACGGTGAGTGCGCCATTGTGTCTGTTAAGATGGCTCCCGAGATGAGACAGTCAGTGGCTCTCCTGGCGCAGGTTCAGATGAGACTGGAAGCTCTCGAGAAGAAAAGCGCCTGGCTCCACCAGCGCCTGGAGCTGAAGATGGGCCGCATGCGGCGGCCCCATCTCGACCAACGCCGCTCCATCACAAAAAACATCCCCGGTTTTTGGGTGACCGCTGTATCCTTTCGCCCAAGACCATCCCTCTCTCCTTGCATGCTCAACTTTGAGAGAATTCCTTCTGTAAGTGAACATGTTTATGCTTTACCTTGACTCCGAGGCGTCAGCTGCTGAACCACCCGCACCTCTCGGCTCACATTGACGAGACGGACGAGGATGCTCTCAGCTACATGACTGATCTGGAGGTAGGTGAAACACTTGCAACTTTTTTGGAAAATAGTTTACCTCAGAAAACTCAGGTGACACAATCAAGCCAAAAATATCACTAATATATGACAGATCTTTCATTCTCTTGTGGAACAGCCTATACGAGTATGTACCACTAGTGGTACACAAAAAAGTAACCTATTTTTGGGCAAGTGATAGAGTTTGAAGCATCACGGTAATTTTGACATGTCAACTTGGGGGGGGCTCCCTCAGAATTTTCGAGCTGTACAAGCTTATTAGTGGATAACGTGTGTTGAAACTTTTCAGCCAGTCAGTAAAGGGCTTCCCCACATAGCAGAAGTAAATGGGCGAGAAGATATTTTGTTTGTACGGTTCACTAGTTTTGAACTTTTAAGTACTGTAGAACTTAAAAGATCACGAACATATAATCTTCAAGAACTGTCTTATTTATTTGTTTTGTGCAACACACTTTGACCATTTTTTTTTCATCTATTTTCTACATTTGATTACAGCGTTAATGTTCAAACTGTGCATGTTACCTTGGCTTGTTATAGACCTTTAGTAGCCTTTTAAGGACTGTAACCTCTACATCGTTTTTGATGCCACTTCGGCCTAAGTTCCGGAATTTTAATGTTGATCATTACAGTGGTTGCTAAGTATTTTTAGAAGTGGTGCCTGGTGTAAAAAGTTAAGAAGAAATATACGTTGTGCGTCGGAAATGAAATGTTTTACAGTTTTCAGCCCAATTAATTGAAATTGAGTCATTTCCCAAGTGACACAAGGTAGTTGGGACTCACTGGTCAATTATTCTGAAAACATTCAAACATTTCACCTCCATCAGATTGAAACTTTCAAGAACCACAAAGTGGGTTTCCAGATCCGCTTCCACTTCAGACGGAACCCTTACTTCCAAAACAACATCATCATGAAGGAGCTGCAACTTGGACTGGGAGGTACAAATAAACACGGGATTGCTTTTCGTTTTACTGGGCAATGAATGAAGGAGTCACAAAATTCGGTACACCAGCGTCATTGAAGAAGATGCCATCCAAAAAAAGATCAGGCTCAGCGTTGTTTTGACAGTGTCCACAGATGTATTATTTAGGCTTTACGAGATCAAGATTTGGGGCTGATCAGCAAGTTAAAAAGAAAAAAAAAACGAATCACCGATCTGATCACAAATGGAGCAGACTCAATTTTCACTCACTTGTTTATTTACTGTATTTAAAAAATATTTCATTTGAAAGTCAGTCATTTTTTTCTTTCAAATATGTTGTATATTCTATAATGGTGTATGAAGCAGTTGTCATTCATAAGATACGAAAAGTAGACACACACACAGCCCCCGTCAGTGACCTGAATTGCAACGATTTGGTTCGTTTTTTCTTTTTCTTTTTTTTTCGTTTGCCCAATGTAGAAGTCGAAGGTATCTTGTTTTGACGTTATAACTTATCACATTATAACATGTGGTTAATTTTTGTTTGTTTGTGGATGTAGCAGAATGGAAATACGAAAGGTTTGAGATTCAAATGATATTTACAAAGTCATTTTGTCCTTGACAAAAAGAACAGCGTGCTTGAGAATAGTGTTCAACATCTCGGGGTGAATGAGCACGAGACCATGATGATGTTTTGAGTAGTTCAGTTTCATAGTGGAATAAAGTTTTGAAGTTAAAGAATCGTTTTGTATAATAGTTATATTAATCCCGATTTTGATCGCAATCAAAATAATTCTGATTATCATTTTTTCCATAATCGTCCAGCCCTGGTGATCATGGAACAAATTAAAGTCAAATTGCAAAGCACCACTCCTTATTTTATAAAATGATTTCAACTTTTACACTTTTACCATTATTATTTTGTCTAACCCTCTCTCCCCCCAAAAAAATGTCATTTTGGCAGTAACTCCAACGTCCTTGTCCAACACCATCCTGTGGAATCGCGGTCACAACTTGACGGCCCACAGCGAACCCAGGAAGATGTCACGTGGCGTCTACCAGACCTTTTTCAGCTGGTTTGGAGACCACAGTAACCCCGGACATGACGATGTCGCGCAGGTATGTTCGCCAACTGGCAACACTCACAAATAGTGTTGTGCATGCAAACACAAAGAAAATGACCTGTCACTTGTTATTAGACTTTGTTTGTATAAAGTACCATTTTGGGAATGTTTGGGAAGGCGGATGACTGTCAGATTCCAATTGGGGACAATGATTTGAGTGGTCGTCCTGGTCATAAAACAATTCTTCAAAATTTGCATTGATTAAGCATGAACAAATGTAAAATAATTTGTTGATAAAAACAACATAAAAACAAATGGATGTACAGGTATCTGTAAATTCCAGGTGCCTCAAGTCATTTTATGAATAAACATTTCAGGAGGCTCACTTGGTTTAACTTTTTCTCTGATCTGTTTGCGGTTGTCTAGATCCTCAAGGACGATCTATACAGGGACCCTTTGAGATACTACCTCACACCTCTCTGGCAGCCCAGAGAGAACGGCAGGTAGGTCGCATTTCCAATGTTTATTGCATCCGTACAGCATATACTGGAATTTGAGTCGTTTTGGTGTCCACAATGTTTCCATGGGCCAAAACTGGTGTCTCTCTCAATATCGGCAAGCGCAGAGCATTCTTCAGCGTGTTTAAAACTGTTCTTTTGAAACTTAATGATAATCTTCTCTCACTTTACTTGCTCCGTGTGAAACATGGTCCCGTGTAGTTGAACGCAGTTGTGTTGTAAGAATCGCAACAGATGGGTGTATGATTTGGATGCACCTTCTGCTATTGTGTGGAATAGGATGTCATTGTCCTGCCTTCAGAATCTAATTAACTTCGACAAACCCAATTCCAATGAAGTTGGGACATGGTGTTATACATAAATAAAAACGGAGTATGACAATGTGCATATTAAACTGCATACCCTGTGAAGACAAGATATTTATTGTTCAAACAGATAAACTTTGTTTTTAGCAAATCATCATCAACTTCGAATTGTATGTCTGCAACACATTTCCAAAAAGCGGGGACAGGCTCATTATTACCACAGTGTTACATCACCTTTTCTTTTAAGAACATTCCATAAACGTTTGGCAACGGAGGTGGCTAATTTTTGAAGTTTTGTAGCTGGAATTCTTCCTCCTTTCTCGCTTGATGTACAGCTTCAGCTGGTCAACAGTCTGGGGCCTCCGCTGTCCTATTTTACACTTGCTACTCTATGCAGGGTCTATGCCTCACACTCTATGCCATTCCCATAGATAGATGTACAAAGATATTCATTATGCATCGTAAATAAAGTGAAAGTATGGCACATCCAATCTCTCACAGTACCCTAGTTTGGATTCTACATTATAGTGGATATTCACACCATACTTCAGAAATCCCATCTGATGTACTTGTGCAGTTGAGTGGGGTTTTTTTCCCCCCTTATAAACCTGAGCGTGTTGTCCTCCAGTGATGGCGACGGCGCCACAGCAGCTGACCACGGCAATGGCGACGACTGTGTGGTAATCTCTGACTCAGACGAGGAAGCTAGTGAGCCGGAGCCAGGCCACAGTGGTGGAGAGGAAGAAGAGGAGGAAAAAGGAGAAGGAGGAGGAGGAGAAGAAGAAGAAGAAGAAGAAGACGAGGAGGAGGAGGAAGGGGCACCGAGTGCAGGTCAGTTACTTTTTGATTTAGAGCACACTCGTGCCAGAGAAGCAGTGGGCAAACTTTAGTGCTCGAGGGACATAACCGATTTTTACATTAGACCAATGGCCAAGTTATTTGTCGATAAGCTAAAAGAAAGAAACGTGCACGCATGTCGAATATTATCTACCTATTTGTCTCTGTTTATCTATCTATCTATCTGAGGGTTTGGACATTTAAAAATTAAACTAGGTCTCTCAGTAATTAGACGATGAAAATAAATATCTAATGAATTTGATAACTGGTTAGTTATTGATTAATTGTTGCACCCCGAGGCGGCGCTGATAAGAGCAGATGCACATCACTTAGACTTGAGCAATTTTGGCAACATGGGGACATTGAGAACATTGGGAAGTTGGTCCCAAATTGAATGTAAAACGGAATTCACAAGCCTTGAATTGAACATGCCTTCAGTTGTAGGAACCGTGGAATGAATGCTTTCAGTTTTCCTCATCAAAACTCCAAACTTTCTCCTCCTCAGATGAGAGCCAGGAAGAAGGTGAAGGTGGAGAAATTGTGATTGACGGCAAGTGTTCTGTCGTCTGCTCATTTGAGACTTTCATTTACAAGGTGAAGCCAAATACTGTACTGACATTGTGTCTGTCTTTTACCTGGCAGGCTCGGATGACAGCGACCAGGAAGATGAGGCGGCTTGAAACGGGAAGTCAGGAAGAGCAGCGGGTATGCCTGAGCATCTTCTGGATGTTAGTTATGTTATGCACAAAATGTCATATTTTTGTAATATACCAAAATACAATCTATACTTTTGAAATCAGGGTTAACTTAATAAAGCCAAGGCAAGGTGACTTATGATTTTCTATGGTGTATTCGAATACAGTACACTGCCCAAAAGGATCGCTTTTCGACAACGTTGTTCTGCAGCCGACTTTTAGCAAAGTACACAAACGACAAGAATCTCACAGGCATGGGAAGCAGCCGTTATCCTTTGGCCTCTTTTTCCTGTTCTAATCTATTCAATTATGTTGACCACATCATCACCACATTTCAGGAACACTTCGAACTGAACCAAAATGTGTTCTCAGGGACGCCCCCCCTCCCTTACTCCCATCCCCCACACTTGATTTCACAATTCGGCATTGTGAAGACGAAAATGTGTACTCTACTGTAGTCAAGAAAAGCAGATAATGTTTTCATCAGCGTGGTCCCCCCCACTTCCACATGGTATAATGCAGCAAACATGCCACTCAATCACAGTGTGACATTGCCAGTTGTTCTTTGATCAGCAGATTCCCCACATTCCGCCGTAGGTGCAATTTTGTCTTTTTAGTCGGTTTACAGCAGTTTTCACAGCCTGCGTCAAAGGTTTTTCTGTGGAATTTGACATTTTTGTACACACCGTGGCACTCATGTTAGCATCAGCGTACTGATGTTCTGATGGCACAATTATGTGTTTTTGCTTATGGGTACTTTGACATTTGAACCAGTTAGGTTTAGATTCTTGGTCCATGGAAATTGTTCCCGGTACTCCATGGTAGTAATTTGCGGTACATTTATGCTCAACCAAATCATGCTGGGAAGTCCAAGGCTTCACCCATTCACCCATTCATTTTCTGAACTGCTTACTCCCATCACTACAATATAATTCATAAACTGTATTTGTTTGGCTTGGCAGCAGGCGAGTCCCACTCGCTTCGAACACGGGAACTTTATTTTTAGTGTGTGTGAAAGCCTGCGGAGTGGGTGACATCATTATGGCAGTGTGCATGCATGCGCTGCGTTTGAATTCGCCATCGACAATTGACAACTCTTCCGCTCCCGCACAGTCACATCTGAAAGACGCGCTTTGGAACCGAAACATGGCTGATTGGATGATGGATGATGGATGGATGATTTGATTTGATTTGATGTGAATCGGTGCTCAGGAGTACTGACCCAAATCGGTCCATACCCCGAAAAGTACCCGCCTTCGGTACCCATCCTTAGTGATAGAGCTGACCGGAAGCGATCCAGTAGGAATTTAATTAATGTTTGTCTCCTGAATTAATTACCCAGTGACTTAATCATCATGTTTGATATGTCTGAATTTCCATGCCGTCTATTTTTTAATCTATACAGCTGTTAAAACGTAAGTGATGGGCGATGTGGGGTATTCCTTCAGCAGTTCATATCACGGAACATCATCTTTGACTGACACTTGACATATTCAAACGACAGTAGAGATGAAGGCTAAAATCATCCTTCAAGCTTTTAGCCCTGTTTTCTCAGTGGCTCTGCCTTGGTCAGAAGGCATGCGAGCGTTTGTGTACTAGTGACGCCGTCGGAGAACACTTGAGACTTTGCCACACAGAAGAGCGTGTGCTTTTCCCGGCGAATTGGCTTTTTTTTTTTTTTTTTAAAAAAGACTGGAAAGACCACGGACCATGATAACGTGCTCAAACATGGGCAGCCAGTAACTGTCAACTGTGTACAAGTCTGACAAAGAATCAAACAAAAGTATACATGTTCAATTTGTGCCGTGACCACTCTTGTAACCCAAAATAGTCATTTTCGTATCTTTATTTTTATCTTCTTAAATGAATGGTAATGCCATTCATCTATTCCAGCCTTACACCCAAATTTTTTATGAAAACAATGTAATAAAAATTAAATAGAATAAGCCGTTCGGCCGATGGATGGTTTAAGAACTGGTTTGTGCATCATGATTAATTCATCGCAGCTCCTTCTAATGTTCACGACTTGGCCACCAGATGTCAGTATAACACTGTTGCACAGAAAAACGAAGAAGAGTTTCACTCAACTCCTCTGTTTCAGTCATTTGCAGTAATATTTGTTTCTTTGTTTTTTGCAGAGTATTGTTGTAGCATCTGTCTTTTTTGTTTTATTTTGACCTGGGAGTGAATTACACAGGTTGAAGCTACTTTTTAAAGATTTCTTTACCGTCTGCCAAGGTGGATCGTTGTCAAGTGAGTTGAGTTAACTGCCACAATTTGGCATTCGTATCTCCAATTGTTGTTCAAAGCAAAAAAAAAAAAAAAACGAAAACAAACCCACAGCCCAAAGACGGCTCATATCTCAAAATTTCGAAGTCAGGTCACTGGTTTGTCAAGGTCCCAGTGAAAAAATGATCTCGTCTCAATTTTAAATTGGCGGCTGGAAATGACGGGCTGAATGATGTCAATGTTGCGCAAGACTGATCTAAGCAGTTACCCAATCTGCATTGAATCATGAACATCTCGTTTCTTTATTGTCACACCTCATATGCTCACAAGGCCATGTGTTCACGAACATTGCAACAGTTTGTGTTAAACTCACGTCTCTTTTTCAGGGTGCACTGGAACATGTTTGCTCATGAATATTTTCCCCCCCCCCCTAGCGCTGTACCTTCTCATATGCTTTTCTAGAAAATTGTAGTCCTTTGTTGCTTTGGTTACTTTCATTTTGTTAGGGGCGAGATGTCCACCTTTTGCGTCAGACCCAATAAAGTAGGAAGTTGTTTGACTTTGCTGTTGACTGTCTTGATATTACACTTACATTTGCACCCGACACTAGTGTGTCTATTTCTTGTCGCCACAAGATGGCAGTGTGGTGTAGCTTGTCACCTTTGTTGCGCTGATTTAAATAAAGTCCTTCTGTATCACATATCAGAGTGTGATGGAAGTATTTCAGGTTTTAGATTCAAATTCTCAATGGTAATCTAGTAAACCATAATAACGATCTGTTTTTGTCACACTTGAGTTCTTCAATGAATGCTGCCGACATGACTTTTTGACATTTAAGTCACAAGTCACCTTCCCCACTCTTGAAGAGAGATCAAACAAAAGCAACAGAGTGACACTTTAATGGATTTCACTGCCAGTGCAGCGGCATGCGTGTGTGATATCACTCCCATTTTCAAACTGCCACTGTAAATAGCTCCCGGCGAGGCATTTTTGGACAGGCCCAGACAAAGGAACGGCAGCAGTGTTGCAATGGTACACTTAAACCCTTGATTCCACTTTTAATGCACAGCTATAAATATTCCACTCACAAAAATCTGTCCTGCTGGAGGCCCAGCAGCACTCAGGGAATGCAGCCTACGATGGGCACATACTATTAATACTAATGTTGGAAACTCATTACACCATGTGAAATGAGGTATTTTGCTTCCACGTTCAGCAACCCCCACCAACCACAGAGCGGCCACGTTTCATGATCATAAATTAATAACAGGCTTAGTTCTTGCACAATATCGATTGGGACATAAGTTTGTTCCAATGACTGCAGGGATGGTAACAGCCAAACTGTGTGCGTGTTGGGGGGGTAGACGTGTCCAAGCTACATCCAGGGGGCCATTTGTGGCCCGCCATCTGTTTGTTTGGAAGCCCGCTGCATCATTCTTGTACAAAATACCTGAAAGCAATAATTGAATCAAAGTACATGTACGGTGCCCTCCATAGTTATTGGCAACTCTGGTTAAGATGTGTTACAAGCCATGAAATTAAGTCTGTTTTTATTTCAGAAGCCTATGATTCACCAGACACGGTCCTAAATAATGAAAAAAAAATATGTGTAATAAATCACGAGGATCCACAAAAATCATTTTCTGATATTAAAGGTACTTAAACGCGAGGTTTGCTTAGAAACCCCCCAAGCCCCCACCACCACACACTTTTTATGATACATGCTCAAGCTGCCAGCATGACCTGACTGTAAAATACCTGAAGAAAATGAGCTGTTCAAAGAAAATCCAGCCTTCTCTGGCTCCATCTTCTGCCTCTAATTTAATTTTTATGAAACCAACGCCCTATCCCTCACCCCTGTTCCTGAGGAAAAATCGGAGACAGAAGGTGCGACTGATGGGATGTCAATCATTTGTCATGCACTGTTGGGCACACTGATAGAGGCACAGCACTGCGTCCTCGCGCTGACCTGTTACTTTGGGCTTCAGGAGCTTTGCTGAGACTATCCTCCTTAAAGTCATGCTCTTTTCCTTTTGTGAAGTCCATACAACCAAGGATATAAACTCACTGCCTATTGTCTGTACTAAAATGTGGGGTATTGGTATTTACCTTCATAAATGGGAAGTGAACCTGCTCACCTGTTTTCTGAAGATGAACCGTGATTGGTGACCAATCTGCGTACCGACAGGACGTAGAGCATCTGGCATTCTGGTGCAACCAACACAACCTGGAGCCGAACACGCCAATCACACTTTCTCAGGACCTGAAGTGGGAGGCCAACATCAACTGCATCCTGAAAAAGCCCCCAGCCGGGGATGTATTTCGTGAGGCGGCTGAGGAAGCGCGGCCTGCCGCAGGATCTGCTGAGACACTTCTACACAGCAGTCATTGAATCAGTCTGATTGACATGCGCAGTTGCTCCCAGTGGATTGGAGTGCTACGTTCCAGCGCTCACGATCGCCAACGTCAGTTTTACCCCTCATCTAATTTCAAAGGTAAGTTTGCAAACACTGGCTGCTATCTTACTCTCATGTTGACGTCTTGTGTTGCTGATCTAGACCGATATGAGCCATCTCTCGAGGGCCCCTGCTACAAGCCACCAGCCAGTAACAGTAAAGGGGCCCTACGTAGGGGATTCTCAATAAATCGCAGTCGTGCCGTTATTTTATCGTTGATACGATCCAAACTCAACTGTTTCTCGGCGTCCCCTTCGTCTTGAGGCTCCAGGCAATTTTTTTTCCAGATTTACAAATTTGCAGCACGTATTTTCCTGATTGTGTGCTCGTCCTCTAATCAAGATAAAGAGCAGCATTGCAGGCTAGGTGATAGGGGTGGGAGGTGATGAAAGAGGTCGGGGGGGGGGATAAGGCAGAGGGAAATGGTAAATGGACCAGTGCAATGATAAGAGGAGCTGACTGGGCCCCAACGCGCACACACAGCAGATGGATGACTCTTATCTGGGAGATCGCAGAGTGCATGCTTGAGCCTGGGCCCCCGTTACAGACGATCACACCAGACAGATGACTGCACTCCTGACAAACACCCCCCACTCCACAATCCACCCACCCACCAATCACATGTGTGAGTACACACACAGAAAGGAACAGATTGCAGAATTTGTTACCTTTACCCCTCCCCCCAATTTGACAGTGAATTACACCTCAACAATGTCCACACATACGCAGGTGTATTTTAATATTTCATGATTTTTTTTTTTCCATTTCCATGAGCCTTTTACTTTTCTTCAATCATGTCAATTTCATCCCAATCTTACCCATTCACCACAGGTAATCTCAAGACACATTCCATGTGAAGCAGGTCTCAAGGCACATTCCGAAAAAATGTGTGAAACCATGGTTTAACTTTGTGGCATGATTCCAAAAGACATGTTTGGCGCAAAACGTAGGATTGCCACCTTTCAGAGCTGGAAATAAGGCACACCCCTCACGGTGTCGCGGCAAAACCACGCGGCTGAAAGAAATTGGAGGGTTTTGGCTCCACAAAACCCCGAAATGCATAGAATCACATGCATTTTCTTCACATGAAAAAACAAAATGCTTTGATTTCATTGACAGTATTTAATATGTCATATTAGCCTCGGGGCCTGTGGTCACTTGGTGGTCAGTGAGGAAGGAGAAGTCAAGAAAGCATTTTAACGTATTTGGAAGTGCTTTATTAGCAATGAACATTGTTATTTTTGTTGTAGATTGAAGTAGCCTGAACCTGAGCATAGCCTACAGGCTATCAAAAATGGCTGTAGATAAAACAAACATTTGTACTTTAACACTTTTAACAATTATGAAAAACCTAATAGCCAGAAATGGAGCATATCTGGCCTACTTTGTTGTATGCATATTAAGTGCTGTAAATTAAACAGAGCCTGTCTGGGGACACTTTTACTATCCATCCATCCATCCATCCATTTTCTGATCCGCTTTATAAGGTCATGGGGCGTACTGGAGCCTATCCCAGCTGTCTTCGGGCAGTAGGCGGGGGACACCCTGAACTGCTTGCCAGCCAATCGCAGGACACACAGAAACGACCAACCATCCACGCTCACGCTCACACCTAGGGACAAGTTAGAGTGTTCCAATCAGCCTGCCATGCATGTGTTTGGAATGTGGGAGGAAACCGGAGGACCTGGAGAAAACCCACGCAGGCACGAGAAGAACATGTAAACTCCACACAGGAGCTGGGATCGAACCCACGACCTCTGCACTGTGAGGTCGGCATGCTAATCACTTGCCCACAGGGCCGCCCCACTTTTACTAGAAAAAATAATTATAAGTATCGCGTTAGTAGACAACGCTCATGACAGGCAGGGCAAAGTGGCTGGGCTGCCTGCGTCCAGAGGATTTGGCACAGAGCAGAGGAGAACGCACCAGTGTATGTGATGAAGCTCCAAAAATCTGAAGAAAAGCCACCAAACATCATCTTTAATGTCTTTATGTGATTTATATGAAATTTTGAGGGGAAAATTCTTGGTCCAGGGCGCCAAACAAATTCAAGGACTGGACATTTTAAAGTGAAACGATTCGGTGTGATTCAAAGCACTCACATCTTTTAAATCAAAATCGATTTCCCTGTTCAAATTGATTTTTTTTTTTTTTTTTGCATTACTACAAGATAGCAAAAGCATTTAGCATTGGCCAAAGATTGAAACAACCCCCGGGCACCTGATTGACTGGCGATGTTCGTACTTTCGCTGCTCTTCTTCGTTGGTGTGTCGCTGAAGAGGCAGCTCCGTTCGTGGCATTCTGTGAAAAATGTGAGGTGAGGCCTTATTTCACCTTCGGTTGTGGACGTACATTGCAGTGGGCAACTTTTGCAAGAGTGCTGACGGATGAACTTTTCTCGCATCCTCCCTGCCCTCCTTTTCATGTGCAGTAAGCAGCTTCCTCTAACCCGTCATTATTTGTACGGTACGCTTCTTCAACAGCTGTTGCTTCTCCTGGAAGCATTTTACAGAGAGGAAAGGGAGGAAGAGTGCCAGTCTGGTGTCGTCGGCAGATGGCGGCGGGCCCCGCGGACATATGGAGACTCAAACGTTGCTTCATCTCAGGGGGAAATATGCATTCTTTCTCTGCAAAAAGAATCAGCTCGGCTCCAGTATATGACATGAGGAGAGCGGCCGAGACGGTGTGTCGCGGATGCGCCCCTCATCCGTGTGTTAAAGACGTTGCCCTACTTTCAGAATTGTTGGTGTGCTAAAGTTCAAGGATAATAGCAAGCACCTGCTTTTGTATTTTTCATGTTGATGTTTTCTCACACGTAAGATAATAAAAGTTAGAGGAAGAGTTTTGCCGTGTTTGTTGTGATAAAAAACAGCTGGTATCTTTTCTCTACCCTGTGATTTGTTCATGGGGTCACCCCACTTTCCCAGCATGCACTTGTTGCCTTTCTCCTGCATTGGGCATGTGTAGACACTTTGCAATTTGTCAATAGAAAATTGACTGTCATGATTTTTTTTTCTCCCTTAAGGGGACAAATGTGTGCCTCGAGTGATTGATGGGTCTGGTGGCGCGGGATCCAGCCGCAGCTTGCAGTCGGCCTACAGGGATAAATAACAAGAAGCCAACATTCATCCCTCATATAGGGACGTTTCAGGCCAGTCTTCACTCCTCATCTGCACAAACCTTTTCAGTCCCCGGGAAGAAAAAGAAAAATGTCTTGGGAATTTTACACGCCAGGTGCTCTAAACTGGCCACGTCAAAGTCCCTGTCTTGTCAGACATTTTTGACCTCACGCGTGTGCACTCACAGCTTGCAACAAGGTGCTCCAATGCCAGCCCAAATCCGCGATCCTCACACTGCTTGGCAAGTTGTATTTTTTGTTTCAAAATCACCTCCACTCTTCTGCTTTGTGTGGGACACTTGACTGACAACAAGGCACTCTAAAGTGGCCACATCAGCAGATTACTCAAAGGGAAACCACATATCTCGGGTGTATAGGCAACCTGGATATCATGTCTGTGCTGGAAAACCACTGATGCCAATGAAGGTGCTCAAGCTCTTCATGACACGGCTCAATTTTCGCTCGGGCCAAAAAAAAATCAAGAAAACTGACACGATGAAAGACAGTTGAATAATTTGTCCACAGCTGAGCACCATACGTTGGTCTGGAATATTTTCACGAGTTCAGCCATGTGATAAATTTGGAAACAAAATGAATTCACTTTAAGGGGTCTTTAACAGTCAAAGGCTGGCACAAACACACAAAAAGTATGGGGAGCCAAAGTTGAGAGGAAATCTGAAGTCAGCACACATCCGTGACTCATTTCCTCAGCTGGAAAAGCAGCGATGCCTCCTACAGGGGTGAAGCAAAGATCCCGGACCCGTTTTGACTGCACGTAGGTCACGTGTGGCCAGAGGCCAACAGGAGACGAGGACACTGCTTATATGCTCAGTGTGCGGATCAGTCAAGATCATCAAGGGGTGTGCGTTTCAAAGGTTTGAGTTCAAGCTTTTTTTTTTTTTTTTTTTTAATGGTTTGCATGCAGGAACTGCCCCCTGCCTTATTGACCTTTTCCACACTGACACACCTCATTGCCTCATATGTTTATTTAGTTTTTCTGTGTGCCATACTGTGCCACAGCCTCCAACAAAAAGTCATGCTATCCTTTTTTTTTTACCTCTTAAAGAAGGTAGCACGGTAGATTAGCGGTTAGCACGTGTGCATCACAGTTCTGAGTTTGAATCTCGACTCCAGCCTTCCTGTGTGTACGCGAACAAAATATTCCTGTGCCCGTGTGGGTTTTTTTGCGAGTACCCCGGCTTCCTCACTCATTCCAAAGACATGCTTCTTGGTCCGCATACTCCCTCTAGTGGTATGTGAAAGAATCACTGAATTGAATGTTCAAATTGTGCCGATTGCGACCGTGGCTTCAATTTAAAAAAAACACTTCTTTGGGTACATTTTGCATTTTTCTTTTGTGTGGTCATGCCGCCAAAACCACTACTCTTCAGAAAATCCCCCAAATGTGATTTTTTTTTTTTTTTTTTTTTACTGAACACCACATCATTCAATTTGGTACCGGTCGCTGTCATGTACTGTGATGCACCAACATCAACATAACATCAGAGTTTTATGACACTTAGACAGTTTTTATGAATGAATTCATGATGTAGTTTGTTTCAAATACCAAATACACAATTAGAAGAACAAAATCAAATTGAAAAAAAAGACACATAGTATTGTTCAAAAAGAAGTAGGAAGAATTTAAACGTACATGTCTTCAATTGGTTTAAGTTTTTCCATTCAACTCACGTACTATGAACAATGATTCCCATTAGTTTGTTCCACAAAAGAAATGACAAACCTAGTGTGCCTCTAGTGCTGGAACAACCATACCCCTAAAACAAATTTTCTTGCCTCGATACCAATAAAATACAGATTCTTTGTGTATGGTAGTTTTTTTTAAAAAATTGATTCATTCATTCATTTGTGTTGTTTCAACTCATCTTCCAGCAGTTCAAGTGTCAAAGATATTTTCAACACTTTAGATCGGCTAAGAATGATCACAATACTGTTTAATAATGCAAAAAATAACAGACGACCTATCAAGTTGTGAGAAAAAATGAAATTGACCAGATGTGGCATACACGATTCCCACCTGACAGTGAGGAGATGCAAATTATCGATTAATTGAATCGGTGATAGAAACAGTAATCTATGCCTTCATTGGATTTTGGCTTGATTATTGCACTGCACTTTACTTTTGAGTCAACTAGTCCTCCCTCAAATGTCTCCGGTCGCTTGCCTCTTCACTGGAACATGTAAGAGGGAGCACACAATTCAGGTCGTTACGTCCCTGCCTGTGCACTTTAGAGTCCAGTGTAAGATTCTGCTATTTGTCTTCAAATGTCGAAATGGTCTCGCCCCTGCCCGGTGACTCAGATCAGCTGACCAGCTGCTCCTGGAGGTACCAAAGTCTAAGCAGAAGCTTAGAGAGGATAAAGAGGGCTGTTTCCATGGCTGGTCCAAAACTGTGGAATGACCTCCCAAGTGCACATCAGGCAAAGACCCTCATTTCCCATTTTTAAAACCTACCTCAAAATTAATTTATATGAATATAACACAACTTGAGACTCTGGCTTTGTATTTATTTGAATTAATTTATCTTATCTTATCGAAATTAAGTTTCATGGTCTTGTTTTGGATTTTTATATTTGTTCATAAGGGGGCACTCTGAGCTGAATGCTACCCCCCCCCCCAAAAAAGCAACAGGATATGCTAATGGTAATACAGTATACATTGTTGACAGTATATACAGTGTTAGTATTCGAACTGTGCACAATCTTACAGTGATTATATCAAAAGTATGAAACATCTTTATATTCTTCAATTGGTCCTACACTCGGTATATTTAGGTGTTGGTTGTAAACCATTTGAGAGTCTGTACGCCTGCTTTTGACTTCGGCTCTTTGAACAAAGATGGACACATCGCGCCTTCACCCCACCCAGCCTTCTTCTTTTGTCACCGTTGTCATGCACGCCGGAGCCAGCCACTGTGGAATCCTGGGAATTCTTCATTTTTTCTTTTTCCCGACCTGGTTTGCAAAGTAACGGTGACCAATAAGTGCATCACTCAGAGAACGGCCGTGCATGAATATAAAACAGCAGCCTCACTAAATTATTAACTTTTCCAATAGACAAGTGTTGAGGTGACATTTTGTTTTTGCAGGAGGCATGACCACTGATGCGTTCAAGTGCAGCAGCAGCAGGAGCAGGGACGTACAGGGTTAATCCGACCCATATGCTGCACTGGGAGGTTGGGTCCACCACTACAGGGAAGACTGCGTGAGGCTGGCAGGCTGGGAGGGAGCACAGCAGAAGGGAGAGGACAGCGGGACTCAACACACACAAACACACACACGCACACACTTTCAAACCAACACCTGCACTGGGTCGCTCCATTTCCGCTCATAGAAGTCTTTCTCGTCCCCCAGCGTGACGTGGAGTCCTATCACCACGCGGATGGCTTCGTAAACTTTGCCAAAGCGATTTTATTCCTCTTATGGGCACCAAAAGTCGACTCATCGCGACTGGTTGCTCGCTCTTCTACTTTTTTTTCGTGGGTGCCAAGAATAATCATTTAAAAAAACGGATTATTTCCCCACGCGGTGTGATTTTTTTCCTTGGAACGACGCGCGGGGGGAATGTGGCTGTGATAACTTTTTGCATCGTGGATATCAAAGGTAGGACTTTTTGGGGTTTAACTTTTAACAGGCCTTTGGTTACTTTATATGTGCGTGTGCGTGTGTGTGTGTGTGTGTGGTGACTGACTGACTGAACATTTTTGCCCTATCGGTTTGCTATTTCTGGATGGTTTGACTTGACAGGTAAACTGCACTCATGTGCGGTCAGAGCTCGTCCTCTAATTATTTGATGGACTCCAAACCTCACTATGGTATATTATTACCAGAGATGGCCCCAATCTTCTGTCCTGTAGTCAACACCCAGCTGTCAAAACCACAGTAATCACACACACACACACACACGCACACGCACACGCGCACGCGCACACGCACACAAAAAACGATGGAGGCCCGCTTATTTTTTCTCCACGAGGTGTTCTTCAAACAAAAGCTGTGTTGTACATGTACATTTGAGTCAAAATGTAGACGTAAAATGTGCCGTGACAGATTTGTATTTATAGTTTGTGTTTCCTGGAGGTCTTTTTGAAGTGGTGATTATTTTAAAGTGGCAAGTACTGGACTGTGTGTTTGACGTAACATCGTTTCTGGGGTATTATTATTAGCACATACTCCATGCGACATAGACATGGGATCCCCGTTCTGTTGGGCGGGTTGTAACTGGGAAGGTAAATTCCCTGTGTGTTTAACATACCTGGCAAATAAATCTGATTCTGATTGAGTCATGAGTATTGCCCAAATAGTTGATCAAACAGTTGAGTCCAAAGCCTAACCCTAACCAAACTGGTAGGGGAGACTGTGACATGATGTCACACTTTTGCACTCTCACATATTTCTAGGTATCAGTACATCATACATAAACAGAATGTGTACCAGATGAAAAGCCAAAGTCTCAGGTCTATAGTATATTTTGGATTCATGTCATTTTCATATTTTATCAGTGCCAAGTTCTGAGCAATCAAATCAAGAGAGTTCATGTGACACTTTGTCCCACAATAGGAGAAGTTTCACTATATGGGATAAAATGTCACGCTGGATTTTGCAAGCAATAAAACAAAAATAAAATGATTGCTGTTCTCATTTTATGTGAAAGTGAACATTGAAATCAGGCACAGACAATGTTTCTCATTGACCTTGAAAAATTCCTTGAACATAGCCACTGAGCAAATGTCATTATAAAATATTAGGCACGTGCACTGGCTGAAAGTCCTTAGGACCTGATGGCACGCAGGCCATGGCTCTCAGCCACAAATGCCTGTTTCAACTTTCTTAAATGGAAAAATCACGAATTTATTCTAAAACTTAAAGGGATCTTCCTGCCAAGATGGTTCATTTTTCACTGACAAGCTCAATTCATCCATTTTTATTGTTAGGTGTAGAAAAAAAAGTAGTGTGTTTCCGGTAACATGAAATTTCAGCATAGGGTTGGTAGGTCGGACAAAGTTTTTATTTTTTTAAAATCTTTTTTTTTCCCCATCAAAAATGTAAACAAAATAACCATAAAACATAAAACAAGGAGACATTGAAACCCCCGCTCACCGCCATAATGTGCGTTTTTGGGACGCAAAGAAATTTCTCAGTCAAAACAAACAAACAAAAAAAAAACTACGGCAAGCCTGAGGATTTCACGGTAACAATTGTCACCGGTAGCGTGTCATTTCCGTGGCGTCATTTTAACGGTACCGAAAAATAGTTTAACCATTAAAGTCACCGCACACGACTTGACTGTGTGATCAACGCGATTTCACTGTGCCTCTATGTGTGTTTGTGGTGTGGTGTGTGAGTGTGTTTCTTCTAATTTACTTTCGTTTTGTTTTGTTTTCAGTGTTGGGGGCGGGGGGACTCAACAGATAACGTTAGGTGCGCATGCGGGTTGCTGTTTTAGTCCGCAAACTGAGGATTCGCGCGGATGAAAGTTTGAGATGGCGGCGAAAAAAACCTCGCAAAGGTCTAATAATTACGACATTTAAGAAATGGGAATGCCAGTCTGATATTTCGTATGAATCGTCCAAAGGGCGTATCACTAAACTCACCTGGGATGTATGCACAGAACACGACAGCGAGATACGACGAGAGGCACGATTACGAGGCAAGTTGGTCACTAGATTTGTAGGCTAATCGCTATGAAAAATATGATGAAACAGTATTGGTTATTCTATAATTTACTGGTTGTAGCATGATACCTTGATGAATAAAACATTCGTCACAAGGTGTAGTAATGCTAATGTTAACTGTTGGTAGAACTAATGATGACGTGTGTTAAATTTGAAGGTTGTTTGAAAAAAATGCCGACCGTAAAGTTTTTTTTTTCGAGGTAGAAATTCTCGGTCGGTCGGGTGGCCGAAAACACACTACTTTTTTTTCTACGCCTTATTATTTTCATCGAGAACATCATATTAGCTGGGGGCGGCACAGTGGGTGACTGGTTAGCATGGACTGCACGTCTGCCTCACAGTGCAGAAGTGCAGTGTTCAGTTCCGGCTCTGGCCGTCCTGCGTGGAGTTTACATGTTCTCCCCGTGCCTGCGTGGGTTTTCTCTGGGTACTCCGGCTTCCTCCCACATTTCAAAAACATGCATGGCAGGCTGATTGAACACTTTAAATTGTCCCTAGCTGTGAGTGTGAGTGCGAATGGTTGTTTGGCTGGCAACTGGTTCAGGGTGCCCCCCGCCTACTGCCCAAAGACAGCTGGGAAAGGCTCCAGCACGCCCGCGACCCTTGTGAGGATAAGCAGATCAGAAAATGGATGGATGGATGGATGGATGGATGGATATGAGCTAGACTTTAAAAACAACCCCTGTCAATAAGCAATAATGAGCCCCACGCCCCTCCCCCGCCTTCACATCTTGCTGGGAGTCACGGGAAGGACAGGAGATTTTTTATCCATTCAAAATCATTGTTAAAACATGGC
>CAAKHF010022862.1:0-10430 GCA_901007745.1 Hippocampus kuda | reverse complement strand
TTTAAAGGTACAGATTGTTCATACCCTGCCCCAATTTTGAGTTGAAATTCATTTTTACTGGTTGAATGGCTATTCCTTGCTGGAAGTAAAATAAGAAAGTGTCCAAAAATGTAAAAAAAAAAATATATATATATATATATGTGTGTGTGTGTGTGTGTGTGTGTGTGTGTGTGTGTGTGTGGGGGTGTGTATGTGTATATATATATATATATATATATATATATATATATATATATATATATATATATATATATATATATATATATATATATATATATATATATATATATATATATACACACACACACACACACACACACACACACAACCTGGCCGATCACGCATGAATTAGTTTACACAAAACGCTATTCAAATACTCGACATTCAATGATTAATCTTCCTTTTGTGTGCACCCTTTGTGGCTTCCGTTCTCGCCGAAATTTCGAAATCTCCGAGATATGGCGAGGCCATGAGAATGCGAGGGGAGGGTATTACTGTTGTGGCGACGCCACTCGAGCGAAGCACGCTTCAGCAGTAGATAGTCCGCTGCTCTCTGCTGTGCGTGCATCAGCACAAACATGTGCTAACGCCATCTTTTGACATCACACGTTACATACGACAACAGCTAAGCTAAGCTAGCCGAGATGACACTCGAAGTCGGACGGACACGTTCTTCTGCCAATCTGTGTGTTTCCCTTTTTGTCAAAATATATTTTTTACGACAACAACTGTCTTGTCAACGGCGTCTTTTATTCGTTCCACTGGGGTTTAGCAAGTGTGTTTGTAAAGAGACGAAAATCTCTTTACTGTTACGAGTGTTAGTGCCTCTACATGGCTACGCTCGTGAAAGCAAAACAACGAACTCAAACGCGTGTTCGTTCAATGTTGTCAACTCATATCCGGATTAATTTTAGGCAATTTTTCCTCAATTCTCCGGAGAAATTTTCATTCAAATTTGGAAATCCGGAATTCCGGGAAAATCCGGAGGACTTTCATCACTGGTTATTTATTTCTTTGTTGTGTACTGTATTCACGAACGAGGAAATCACAAAATAAATTCTGTAGTGGGGCTATAGAATTTATTTTGTGATTTCCTCGCTTGATTTGCTGTTTTGATGCATTATTTTCAATTTTCGTAGTTTCATTGAAGGAATCGTTAATTTACGTTTTTCTGAGGCGGTCAAGAACGCCTCTCGAGTCGAACGGAAGAAGAGAAGGCACGGAGATAGACAAAGACGTAGCTGTATTTGTTGAGACTGTGAAAACCATTAATAAAGTGTGTGTTTTAAAAAAAACAACACTCTCCTTTTTTCGGAGCTGCAACAAAAACGTATTTAAGAAAGCAGCGACACAGTTCACTGAACCAACAGCAAGTTATAACATTGTAAGCATGTCTACAGCAAGGAGCCATCTTGGGGTCGACATATTACCGTAATGACCATACACAAGGCGCACCGGATTTTAAGGTGCACCATGAGCTTTTAAGAAAATGGAAGACTTTTTGGCGCGCCTTATAATGTGGCAAATATGGTACTATATTTATGTCTATATTTTGGGTTTTATCCAGTTAAATTAATCAGTCAGCTGTGCTCTTTTTACCCCTGCTGTGCACATTCGATTTCCCCCAACCACAGACACGTGTGCAGTGTGTACAGGTAGGCCTACTCATAAAATTATGAATTTCATTAAGTATTGCACATGCAGCTAAAATCTTTGAGGAACATTGGGGTGGGCTATTTATCGCATAACTTTTAGGGCTGGTTAATCCCTGCTTATTCTTGTGACGAGTAACAGTGCTAAAATGCCACTTTAACATTACTTGTGTGGTTAATACAGGTTTTATAGAGGCGGCAAGTCAAAGATGGGAGAGTGTCATAGAACAAAATGTTGGCCAACTGCCATTGCTGAGGCACATCAAAGCGAAAAGGTCACGAGCCATTATTTGTACCTGGGGGTGTGCAAGCATCTCCCGGAGATTGGACAAAAGCTGAGCGTCGCTTGGTGGGCATGGGAAGGGCCATCTTCTCCTCTTTGTGTTTGGCTAGCGCTGCCTGCACAGCTTCTGTGTGAATATCTACACAAATGAATATAAAGAATGAGAAAAGTAGTCAGTAGAATACAATAAATAGTAGATCTCATAAGAGTTTGGTTGGTTTGTACCTGATCTGTAGCGCTCATCTCTGGCCCCTCCACTCCGATGTGCACGATGATGTCTGGAGGCTGAAGATGTGGTGGGGCCCGGGGCCTCAGGGCTCGGCGTAGGCTCACCGCTGTGGCCCCCAGAAAGCTGCACATCTGGCAGGCTCACATCCACATCTGGAGTAAAGTTAATACAGTTTACGAAAATTGACGTAATAAATACATTTACAACTGGAAAAAAAAAGAAAAAAAATCTTCATGAAAATCTTTAAAAAGATTTAAAAAAGAGAAACAAGCACTTCTTTTAAAAAATTTTTAAAAAAAAAACAAACTATATCCTCAAGTTTATAAAGTAAAGTAAAAAAACAAAACAAAAAAAACAAACTATATCCTCAAGTTTATAAAGTAAACTAAAAAGTAACCAAACTTAAATGGCGCATTAAAAAAACTCTGCTTGAGAAAGAAAATTGTACTCAATAACAATTTTTTAAAAAGCCAATACAAAATAAAAACTAGCGATAATGACCAATCCAAAATTATTATAATGTTGATCTGGAGAAATAGCACATGGTGGCTAAATAGATAAATACAACAAATAACAGCTGCACGATATCCCACGAGCACCTCTAAATTCACCTGAGCAATAAAACCTCGAAACATAACATCCTGTGTGAGTAGATAGAGAACATGACACGAGGGTTATTCTCTAGGGAATCCAAGTCCTTTGGAATCTGACACCTGAGATGGCTAAAGAGATACAGGGGATGGGGTGGGGGGCATTGCTGAGGAATGGAGGGCATTTACTGGGGAAGGGGAAACAGCATCCTCTTGCTGAATAGTTCCCAGAATGTCCCCCTTTAAATTTGTATGGTGAAGTGACTCATTTGAGACTGTCACAATTTTTCTGGTCAAGCCCAGTTGAGATCAAATTAGGGTGACTGTGGCCCCTGAACTCGGATGCATTTCATACGCCTGGCGAGGCAGATAACTGTATTTTAACCCCATTGCTGTTTCTTGTGTGCAGATCTACGAATGACCACTAGAGTGTGACAGAGTATCATAGATGATGGTGGCAAAAATTGGTCAAAAGTCACAATGGACATTGAACTTTCTGATTTTTACAGAGCAGAGCGAGATAAAGACACAGTGAGTGTGTACGTCTAAGTATACATTTATATACTTGCTGTATTCATGAATGAACGAGTGTCACAAAGAACATGACGCTAACGTAAGATTCAGTGGGTCATCTTACTGGGCAAACAGGAAGCCAGCAGCTTGGCTCTCTTCTTCTCAAAGCCTTTCTGTGTGATGTCACCTAGGAAAGAGGACAGTGATGCCAAACTGTTATATTTGTATATTTAGTGCTGCACAACATTCAGTGTAGAGGCACAGGTACACTCATGCATGCACACCCATACCCATCAGGCACCGCTCTGATCTGAACACACACCTGGAGTTCTGAAGTTTGCCTGAATGGAGGCTAGTGCTTGGCAATAAGGACAAAATTCCAGACTGTGTCTCGAAATTCATGCCAGATACCTTGATAACAATACTTCAACAACAATAATGGGAAAACACTTTTTTTTTGAGGGAGAAAAAGCGGAAATATAAATCTAAAAAGATCTGGAAAGTGCATTTTCTAACAAGACCTTGCTGACAGTGATCAACATTAATTAAAGTCAACAATGAATCCAATAAAAAAATAACTATAATTCACAGTGCACTGTCACTAATTAATTCTTTTGCTACAACAGAAGTACTTGTTTGCAAACATACGCATGTGTTAACTTCATCAATGTGTGTTTTTTCGTACAAATGTGTCCATGCGCTTATGGATTGACATATTACGTATCTTCAGTTCTAAGGCCCAACGCACAGGGCATGATACTTCTGAACACACGACTTGTCAAATGGGTTTTGGTGGATCCCAGTTTTTTTTTTTTTCCGTATGAAAAGGTTTAAAACGGCTCTGAGCTGCCAACCCTTGCCAATATCAAATCCAATGTTTGACATTATATGTCCCTCTTCACTTGTTGTACTGTTAGTGAGCCAGCGTCCTTGATAGGCTCTCGTTATTTCCAAATACAGACATATTTTACAGAATTGTCACACCACTGCCACACCAAAAAACTGGAAAATGGGTGGAACACTTGCACACTAACACTGACATGTTCATCATCGTCGCGTAAACCTGCAGTGGCGTACACCATGGAGCTCACTTTCCGTTCACCAATGACGATGGCTCCTTTATATTTTTCTTGTCTCGGTATGAGCATTTCTTAACATAAAAATAAAAATATATTTTCCTTGTTTTGGGTTCCATGCCTCAAGTGGGTGGTGGAGGGGTTGGGGGCACAAGCATCTTGGTGAGTAGGAACGGCCCTCTATGGCCCGCCCACAGAGACGGGTGTGTGTGTTTGATCCATGTAATTGTAGCAGTTTATTCCATTTATTTGACTGCACTGCTTACGGTTCGTTCGTTCAATCAGATTTCAGCTTCTATGAGCTGCCATATCAATCTGATCTGTCCAGGCCTTCAGAATCAGTTTTGCTGGCTGCTGTAAACTAAATTTTACACTGGTGCCTTGAGATAGGAGTGACCCAACTTAGGAGTTTTTTGAGATATGAGCAGTCTTTTGGCCGATTAAAAAATTGCTTTGATTTCTCAGCACAGACATAATACACGAGTGATGTATTATGGTGGCAGTCAACTCAATTAAATATCAGTTTGGCAAATATGAAAGGATTCATGGAAAAAAGAAAAGAGACTTCGGGCTACTTAATGCCACTCCCAGGTGAAATTTACTGTCAAACTAAACACAAAATAAAGACCATTTCAATTTGGTATTTAAAATAGCAAAACAACTGTCTAAAGAAATGCATTGCTAGTTGAAGGCAAATGCTCATTAGCATCTACATTATGTTGCTGTGCTTCAACCTTTTGCGCAACAGATTGAACAAATGTTTTTGGATGGCATTGCCAGTTTCACTACTCGCGAAGAGATAGTGGTGGTATAATGAAGTGGAATACATCTAAATCAGTGGTTCTTAACCTTGTTACAGGTACCGAACCCAACCAGTTCATATGCAGGTTCACTGAACATTATGGAAAAATAAAAGTGCAGGTTTTTTTTTTACAAATTCAAGACATTACAAAAACACATTCATTAAAAACAAATACAAGTAAATAAAATTGCACGGCATAAGTGTGGTTTTTTTTTTTATTTAATTGTATGACGTACTATCAGACCATCACACGGTGACTACTGAGTGAACTAAATTTTCGGCAGCACTGATTGGACAAGCAATGTCATGCGATCATCTGCAGCCAGTGATGGCCATGCGGGTGTTTCATAACTCATTGATTTCTTGAGATCAGGTGTGTCTTAACCTCCATGGCAGAGGCTCCGTCAAACCCCTGAGACCGATTCACCGAACCCCTGGGGTGTGATCGAAACCAGGATAAGAACCACTGGTCTAAATGCTAACAAAGGGCCCAGGTACCAAATGCACCTCCGGTCATCTGAATAATAATAATCCTCTTTACACTAAATCTACTGAACAAACATGCCGAGAGGTAGGAATACCCACTGCTTAGCAGGGGAGAGAACATCATTTTGTGGCTTTATATGAGTGTTGGGTGAATAAACATGTTGAGAAAGAAGATAGGCTTGCTGTTAGCTCTTCTGGTGCTGGAGCGTCAACTCCACTGTTGTGATAGTTAGCCAGTTTGGTGTGTTCAGTCTCAGGCAAACGAGCCCATGATGACCTAGATTCCCTCGACTGTGGGGTGTGCCAAAACTAGTATGATGAGTTTGCATTGCCAAGACGACGACCACACTGGAATCCCGAGAGAAACAGCAGCACAATGATGTGAAGAGGGGGTCAAGTCCAGTGCAAGAGGAGATTCCAGTACAAACGGAAGTGCCACAGAAACAGCAGGATGTCACTGAAGGCTTATTTATCAACTTCATGTCACTTAGCACTTCCTCTCATAGATAAAGTTAATAGGAGTTATTCTGACTGAGGTGGCTATGCTTGTGACTAGAGGTGTCACAATTATTTAATCTGCGACTAACCAGTAACCGAATCATAATCAATTAATGGAAAACGCAATATTTGGTTGAATCTATTGTGTAAATCATGCTTGTTTTCAGCCAGAGTACAAATAACCTCTGTAAACATGTGACACTGCTAAGTCATGAGTGGGGAAATTTATACACACATGCATACACCAATGAGGGCGGAGTGAACTCTTGTCTTAAGTTATAACAAACATGGGTCAGGTGGAAAGGTTTGAAAAACAATGAAGCTAGCAGCAAATCTACTTTCCCACACTAGATGAAGTCGACCGACCTCCCTCCTTTCCTCCCTCACAGTTCTAGTGCATTGGATTGGAATAGTGGGTGCTCGGGCTTCCTCCACCATTCCAAAACCATGCATGTTAGACACCAGACAGAATAGACCATCCAAATATTAAAAAAATATATATCATATTGATTTGTGTTTGTTTTCAATATATTCCAGTTCCATTATTATACTTATTATTATACAGATTCCATAAAAAGAAAATTCTAACAGGTAACTAATAACTGCATTATATAAGAGGATATGAGCAAGGCACTCATCTAAAAAGAAAATAACACTTGTATATGTGACACAACAATGGAATGGAAGGGAAATACAGTAAAAAGGTGGGTGCCATTTTCATGTCATCTTTCATTTGACATGCCAAACTCATAGTGTAGTCGACATAGGAAGTTGACTTTTTAATTCCTCGTATACATATAGTTGTGTGTCTAGAGTACCTAGACAACCATCAAGTGTGAAATTAAAAAACAAAATAAGTATTTTGTTCATTGCAAATTTGTTAAAATGTATGATATTTCAGTGCGGCCGCTTAATACCTCCCAACATCAAATTTCTCATTAGAAAAATCTCAGGAGCTAACCAGTACCGCTCATTTGGGCGGCAAAGAATAGGTTGTCCAACTCACTTACCTATGCGACATTGAATCCGCTCAATGAGCTCAATCTGTCACTTGAGGGAAAAATGACCACAGTGCTCAAGTTGGCAGATAAAGTAGCGCAATTCAAAGTCAAACTGGAAAGGTGGGGGCGGCGTGTGCATCGAAAGATATTTGACATGCTTTAAACATGTGGGCCAGGATTCTCCCTGCTGGTGCACAAATACCTGTCTTTGATTTTACAAGACGTGGAGCGCTAATGTCCATCTCCAAAGTGCAAAAAACTGAATCCACTACCTGTTTGTGAACAAAACGAGTGAATCAGCAGTTGGAGATCACAAATGCCAATGATCTTAAACGCCACGCACGAGTGGCATAGTTGACACAACAGACCCTAGTCAGTCAGGAGCAGTGCAAAAAAAAATTCTGCTTAGGCAATCGCAATTTCAATCAGAAAATAATAAATGTCTGTGCTCATTTAGCAAATTTCTACTCAGAAGCCCCCCCCCCCACCCCCCAAAAATACAAAAAAAAATCAGGTGAATGATGGTTCCTCTCGAATAATCCATAAATTGGGACATTTGTATCTCCAGGCACAACTTTAGTTCATAATTTGGTTTGAAATACAGTCTCTATTAACACCAGTACTGGAAAAATACTCCCACAATTCTTCTGTGCATGTTGGACATATTTGTATGCTAGTATTTTCAGTTTGTTTGGCCTTCTAGGTGTGCCATATGTATGCGAAGGGGTTTACGGACGCAGAAACACCCATACAAGCACACACATGAATTGTAGTGGACTGGGGCATCATTGTCCTGTCACGCCCACTCCTGATACTCACTTTGTACCAGGAGAAGGGAGGGTGGTCGATCATTAGCAAACAGAGGAGGGCTTGTCGTGGATGTGGGGCAAAACAACAGCGCTAGACTGGCATGACCACACAGACTCTGTGATGGTGCGGCGGCTGCCAAATGAGAGGGAAAGCTGCACGTTTAGAGTGCAAGCATGTGGCGCCAGCAACAACAACACTGAGATTGTGTGTGTGCGTGTAATCTGAAGTTAGTGGACAGGATATGAGTGTTACTCCACCCTGTGTGTGCGCACGCTACCAAAACTGTCTCGGCAAAGGAGGAATGTGCTGATTGAATAATACCATTCAAAACGAAAGAAAGCAACAACTTGCCGAGTATGTCCGTATAGACAGGTGGTACAGGTTAAGGGGTGTTAATAAATGCAAGCTAACAAATGCTTACAGAGGGCTTCATGGTCAGATCTGTGAATATCTGCAACGACGTACTCATGATATTTACATCAGTAAATAAAAAAAAAAAAAAAATCCATCGTCACACATTGAACGCAGACATTATTGTCGATGAAAGTGCACCATTCTCAATATTTAAGTATTATTACTACGTGTTCCACAAAAAGATGACACAAATAATTTGTTTTTCATCAGAAATATGATCAGTCATCTGTGTATGCTTTATGTGTACCTCTCATGCAACTATAACTTTAAGCGCATGTTATCAGCGTGCATATTGACTTTTGTTTCTCTCAACTTTTAAGAATGGATAACATTTTATCAACAAAATATGGTCTTCATTTAATGCATGGAATTCAGCAGAATTCGTCGTTTCATGCCGAATTTACTCTCCCCGTTTTGATTCGGTAGCTTCAGCGCTCTTCATGTACAGCGAGATGACAAGAGACAGTTTTCAACCCTGAAGATCAAGTACATCGATGATAGATAGCCTTCATTAAGTGAGGGTGGGAAATCGATCGCAATATTCAGGGCTCTAAACAACAAGAGCATGCAGCACGGTGGACTCATAAAGCCAACAGGGATCTATTGGAGTAACTTCAAGAACTAAAATTTGGAATTGCAGCTCCCCAAACCTTAAAGGGACACTTGAAAAAAAAGAGTAGGAATTGGTAAATGGGCTGTCACTTATATAGCGCTTTTCTACCTCAGGTAGTCAAAGCGCCTTACACGGTTTCCTCATTTACCGACTGATGACGCAGCATCAGGAGCAACTGAGTTTTTGCTTCAGGACACTTTGAAAAGGTCGCAATGGCTGGTAATTGAACCCCAACCTATGAGTTGGGAGATGACCACTCGACCATGCCGTCCCATGGACGTTAAAAGCAAACACCAAATGAATATTTCCAGATTCAAGTGACATCACGAGCACACACGCACCCACGCATCTCACTTCTATATGTGACGTATGAATGTGGTAGATGTACATGCGCTGTGTTTGCGTTGTGTTAAAGTTTGTGTGTGGATGGACATAAAGGCAATCAAGCATTAAATTCAATTGTTAAGCAGCCAATGAAGCCCAGCTAGACAGTTTATCAACACCTTTGTTTTCGTTACTTCATTGCTTGCCCCACACTATCACAGTGGTAGACGAAGGGAGTTTGGCCTCTTGCATCCCAGAGGGAATACTAAAGTACACTGGTTAGCTTCACACTAACTAGCAGCTTGTATGACAAGCAGATGGACTTAAAATGAATCCTAAAGGGATATGAGCTCCAGAAAATGGATGGATGGCTGGTTGGAAGAAAACCCTGAGTTCTGCTGTTCGGCATTCCATCAGCACCGCGGAAGGTCCATCAAATGTTGCATTCACCAAGTTTCTTGAAACTGATTCAGTTACTGGTTCAGTCATTGTTTTCTAAAGTAAAAGCAGATGTTCGCAAATGTCTTATTTGGATGAAAAACAAAAAACTTATCAATCCGCTTTCACGCAGTACGACATAAATCAGAGAATAATCACTGGTGAGAGGGTGAAGTCAGGTGATTTGGACAACTTTAAAACGTGGCTCAAAATGTTTACTAAAAATAGTTTCTTAATTTAAAATTAAGCAAAAAGTTTTGCTTCACTGGTATGTATAATTTAACAGTATTAAATTAATCAACAAAATAAAAATGAGGTATGCATGTACAAATGAAAAAACAAAAAATTATGAGAAATATATTTTTTAACATTGTAACAAAATGTTTCATTATTATGTATTGCCATTAACTGGTTGTGGCAAACAAGTCAAGTCATTACTTTGAGTGCATCTTTTCCCGAGAGACAGAGAGATGGAAAGATGGAGAGAGAGAGAGAGAGACAGAGAGATGGAAAGATGGAGAGAGAGAGAGAGAGAGAGAGAGAGAGAGAGAGAGAGAGAGAGAGAGAGAGAGAGAGAGAGAGAGAGAGAGAGACCCTTCTCCCAAGGCAACCAAGTGTGCTGATGCACTGTGGCAGGCAACACACTGTCTCCCCAGCAACACACACACACACACACACACACACATAGATCGGAAGAGCAC
>CAAKHF010022859.1:14640-28041 GCA_901007745.1 Hippocampus kuda | reverse complement strand
AGCCTCGCTACGCATAAAGAAGAGATGATTACATACGGCTAGAATGCGTTGCTTTCGTGCACTGTTGTACTTCCGTCATCTTTCCTTTTGTAGGAGACTGGACTGTCTCGGAGTTGTTTGTGTAGTTTGTTCCTCTGTTGTGTGTTCACAACCCCCCCATAGAATTTATTTTGTGATTTCCTCTCTTGATTTTCTGTTTGGCGCATTATATGTTTGCTTTTCTGAGTGTCATTGAAGTCATCGTTGATTTACGTTTTCGGGGGCAGTCATTGAACGCCTCTCGAGCAGAAGGCACGGAGACTGAGAAGGAGGCGCCTGTACAGTACTTGCTTGAGTTGTGTATTTGTTTTAAAAAGAACCAACACGACAGCTTTGCACCGCTGCAGAAACTGCCGTGTGAACCCAAGTGGGGCTGCATCGGCGCTGCACTGGTGCTAACACGTTCAGCGGCTTTGAACGTGTGAACGCTCCACAAAATTTGCTCCGGTGTAAGATATATCGTAACAAAATACATCGGGGCAGCACCGGAGCAAATGTGTGCCGTGTGAACACCCCTATAGAGACCAAATATTTGGGCACACTGTACTTTGAGAATTGCCTGCTTTATTTGGTTTTCGTCCTTTTTTTTTTATGAACAACGGAAGAATAAATTTGACCAAGTAAATCTCCTGCTTTTGTTTTACAGACGTGAAAAATAGCAACAGAAAACAAACAGCGCATGTATTTTGATACAGCTTTTAAACTGGATGGTGTGTACAGTCTGCAAATAGACAAGAGAAAGTAAAAACTGTCACTGCAGGATTTAAGGTATCTGAAGAAAAAAAAATGCGGTAAAAAGAGGTGAGATGTGTAGAGGTCAAAGTCAGAGAGAAAGCAGGCGCGCAAAACAAACATGCCCCCCCCCCCTCCTCCACCCCTCATTCCCCTTCCCATGCAGTGGTGTTAACTTGTTGAGAGCCATCCTGCCCTCCACCCCTCCTGAGAGCAAAGCAACATGGAACAGTGATGCTGAGGTCTCCGCATCAGTTTTATGAGAGCTACTTTCATTAAAGAGGTGCCGGCAGAGTGACAAACCTGTTGGGCTGAGGGAGGGGGTGGGAAGTTGGGAGGCTCCCACGTTGCGTAGAAGCACCGACTTTAGTCACGACGGGAACATCTGGATCGCCACCCTGGTGGCTCCCAAAGACGAATCTCCGCAAAAGTCGCAAGTCCAGGAGGGAGGGAGGAATGAATGACGACCTGTGCTCCAACTCGGCCTCCCTGCTTCTTATCTGTCTGCTAAATCCATCTGAAGTCAATAGTTCAGCTGGACCCAGACACACTACATTCCTAATGCACTAAATGCATTGTAAATAATCCCTAAAAGACTGATATGAAATCCATTCCCAGCGGTACAATCCACGTTTGACATTTTAACAGATGACGGAATTTGCATCAAAGAGTGTGTTGGTGCACTTTGCGGGTAGTTTGGAGGATTGCCTGCATGACACAAGAGAGCACAAATGTGATTTTTACAGCTTAGATTGGCTGCAAATTTAAAGTTCTGAGCAGTCGAGATGAGGATCGCGTGACGTTACGATGGCGGCAAGTTCCGTTTATTTTGCTCCTCCATAAAAGTCTGTTCAACCTGTCACCTGCCACTTGTGATAGATAATTAAGGACAACTTCCTAATGGTTTCCACATTTGCAAAGTGTCTGCTCAGGAGCAACATTTGTAGGCGCACACGGTATTTTTCTTTTTTTAAGGATTGTGATAGACATAGGCGTGGTTTTTTTCTGTGTTACAAAAGGCTTCTTGACAGCATCAGCTTCCTCCCGCCCCCAACCATTTAAGAGTCCACGTCCAATGTCATCTGTCACCTATGAGTTTCAGAGCGAAGACTGATGTTTGCATTATGCGTAAGTGGATTAAATACAGCAAGTGAAGCAAAACTACTTGGGGCCACTACTTGGGGCCGCAGCTCAGGTTCTGAGAAGAACATATTACTCCAGTCCGAAAGGCTTTACATTGGCTCCCAGTTAGCGGTAGAATAGTTTTAAAATTCTGTTACCGGTGGACACATGACTGAATGTTTGGGTCCTGAGTACATTACAAAGACGCTGATTGAACCTAAGCTAAATAGGGCTCAGAGATAAGCTGACTCATTTATGCGCCTATCCCACTGAACGGCAAACACTTTGCTTTCGAAGCCAGTGAACGTTGCGTTCATGTCAGAGTTCATCAGGGTTCATTCAAGGGCATAAATTTTCGCTTTACTGTTCATGTTCAAAATTTCCTTGAGACAAGAAAAAAAAAAAAAAGGAAAAACAAACACTACAACTGCTGGCCAAAAGCTACCTCACCTTGTCTCTCCAAAAATGTACTTTTTTGGAGAAGACTAAACGAATGACATTCACTGTCTGTCATAATAATAGACGACCTAAAAGAGAAACAAATATCTGTAATGTTAAAAGGTGCATTCTCAATATGGCCCCCTGAGGAATAAAGTGGCACTATTGGACTATATGGAGCGCCAAAAGTTTATTCAGCTCGCAAGACGAGCAGTATGGAAATGTGATGGATGCGTGATCACATGGAAGCAAACATGTCCTGCTCATCTTGATGCATCCACCAGATGATGTGAAAGTGTTGTAGCCATACTATGACAACACTTGGAGTGTGTGTGTGCGTGTCTGTGCTCACTGCTGGGTGCTCGGCCCTTTGCTCCTTTGTGCGTTCCTTGCGGGCCACCGGGCAGGCTGCTGAGCGGCCGCTTTGGGTCCAAGTGTTTATTTTTCAAAACGAAAGAATGTCGGCCAGACTATTAAATGCACAAAGCGAACTTTAATAAGATGGCTGATGAGAAGCCGGAGGGGCTTTGGGTGCTGGATACGGTTTGTGTGCATGGGCATCCATATGAAAACTGTTATTCCTGAAACATATACATTTTGTAATTTAGGAAACACATTAGGGTCATACCTTGCAACTGCAACTTCATGTTGACAATTACGGTTATGTGCTACAGATGTTTCCTGGCGACAGCGTGGGTTTTGAGTATGGAACCCTATGATTCATTTGCCGTTAGCAGGTTCGTTAGAATTTGATCAACCCTTGAAAAAACACACCCCTTGCGTCCAGGCCAACTTTTAAGAGACAGACACCACCAGAAACATCTCCAAGCTAAATATCCTCAACTGTTCAAACAGTCCCTTTGTCTTCTGCAAATAAACTGCATGCTTGCTTTGGCAAGTGTTCCAGCATCATCTACTAAATGGAGCAAAAAAACATCAAGATAAGAAGATGACTCTCATGGTCCCGAGCGTAGCCGACGCAGCAGCTGAAGCAGTACCACGACCTTATGGGAACCACAGTGAACTACCACCACAGTGATAAAAAAAAAAAAAAATTTTGATGAATCAGCGCCTTGCTGATCATGACAGTGACAAAATTGTTGAGACTCGCTCTTGGTTTTTCCGTCGCATAACAGTGTACCTAACACAATAAGCAGTAAAATGTATGATTGTACAATTTGTCAGTGTACTGGGCTGTTTAGCACGTGTTAATTGGTTATAGTGTTGGTCTTATTTGTAACTTGATAAAATCAGGACGTTAAAAGTCTGCACTAATGTTATTTGTTGCATTTTCAAAACCATTTGGAGTTCAGTTCACAACAATCAATTTCAAGGCTTCTCTTTGAATTAGTCTTTGAACTGATCTGATCGAGTGGAGCGAACGCGGTCGATATTCAGCATTTTATTCAGAAATCGCTGATCAACTGTGTCGACTTTTATGTCATCATAATTTGCACAATCTAGCAATACGTCATTGATCGGATCTGCAAAATAAGACATTACAGAAAAAAACAAACTCGGGGTCGTTCTGTGCTGCCATAGTGTATATGTGAGCCCAAAAGCGAATCTATTTTTAGCCTTTTCTTGTGTCTTGTGAGCGCAGAGCCTTTGCACTTGGGAGGCGGCAGTTCCGCCTCCGCACCATCAACCATCCAATCACAAAATAATAGCAGTCGTGTTGTATTTTTCTGAGTGGTTAAAAAGTCCGAAAACCATTTTATTTATGTCACAAAATATATACAAACAGAATGAGTGTGTGTGTGTTTTTTTAACCCTGGAGAACCCGCGGGGTCAAATTTGCTACTCAAATGCTACCCTTAAATCCCAAAGGGTCAAATTTGGCCCGAATCCTAAATTAGGATTAAAGCATTAAATATTTGAAAAAACATACATTTTGGTGTTCAGTGAACATATAGCAGTCATGTCATGTAAAATTCATCATTTTCCAAAGAAGAAAAGGGTTCTTGGGTTCTCCATCTCTTTAATTCAAAATAGCTGTCATGGCTCAGCAAAAGATACGTGAAATTCTGGGCACACACATTCAGCCAATCACAGATGCAACCAGCAGGCAGGCGTGTTTTTTGAACTAACACAGAAATAGCTCCGTTGTACACAAGAGTAATAACGAGGATATGAGATATACTGCAGTAGTACCCAACGTGAGTTGAGCTCTTCTCGAGACGAGATTACATAGAAATTCACTACAGTTTTGCGTAGACAGGGCCAAAGAGTACAGCCACACCGGAGCCAATCGGCACATGCCAGGTAAAAAGTGGGCAATCAATGAAGAACAAAATAATCATTGTGGTCTGTAGGCACCGCGACTTGTATAACACAGCCAGCTTCCAAAACCTGATGAAAAGGAGCCGCTACTTGGCGTAGCTGCTAAGTAAGTGTATGGATTTGTTTACAGCTGTTGAACCAGCATAGCGATGAGTTTAGCAAAAGCCACCTGAATGACTGGCAATGCATTTAGGTTCCATTCATGTCAGAGAAGGAGAAGATGTTGTAAACATGCAAACATTACGTGTTAGATTTCATATTTATCAGTGTTTTTGACGGGGGAGGAGGGGGGTGTCAATGCATTTCCAATGCATGTTCATGATGGCGGAGTTAGGTATATTGCTCCAGTATAGATTTGTTTCACACCTGATCAATCTTAACCGCGGAAAGCCTATTTAGATTTTTTACAACTTCAGGATACAAAGTTAACCTACTAATGAAAATTGTTCTTTTTTTTGTTGTTGTTGTTGTCTTAATGGTGTCAGGTCTGTGATTTTCACACCTAAACTCCACTCCATTTCTAATTAGTTTCATTCATTTCATCATTCTCTTATCCTCACGGCAGTAAAGAGAAACTTCTCTAATCCTCGCCAATTTTTAATCAAAGCGGATTATTTTTGGTCCAGCCCTTGGTCAAGATTGCATAAAACTATACGTTGTGCCTAATGTTGTGGCCAGTGAGTATGAATAAAAAATATATGCAAATTGTTTCAGGTAGGAGAAGCACAGAACAAGGCAAATATTTTCTTTAAACAGTCAGAGTAGAACAAATGTTAAGCGTGAATACCTGATAAAAACTCATTTCCGGCATTTTCAAATGGCCATTAATGACCCTTATTATGGCCAGCGTATGCTTCCTGTGGTGTAACGTTGGCTGGCTCGAGGCGAGTTTCCTGCCTGATTTATGATGGCTTTAAAAACAAATGCAGCTCAGGGGGGTTGTCGACCCCATCCTGGGTCTCAATCTCCCGCGAAAGCCGGCTTTGCCTCAGTCTCCAACTCCAGGCAGGGGAGCAGGAAGAGCGCTATGCTCCCCTCTGCCTCCGAGGTGAGCTGGGAGACCAGAGAGATGGTAGACTGCACAGTCACCGTATCAGTGTGTGCGGCCAAGTCAGCATCGTACAATGAGAGTGGGGGTGGCAAGCTTGCAGAAAACAGGACAAGAAACGTTATCTTATTTTCTTATGTCGAGTGTCAAGGAACCCTGCCAAGAACATGCCCTCTCCATTATCCAAATACACACAAACACTCTTATCTGGAGGTCTGTGTTGCCATTCAGTGTGTTAATGAGCTCTTATCTGATGGAAATAGATCTGACCACACAGTCAGGGGTCTGACCTCATGCCCCCTTGCACACTAACACCAAACACTTGCATGCCCGCCCCTCACTATATGAGGAGTGAGAACTGTACACGCAGTCATGGGCATTTGACTATTTGACTGTCCTCCATCGAGTCTGATGAAAACTCACTCGATTGGTTTGTTGTTGTTTTTGAATGCAGGTGGAGTATCTGTCTCTTAATGTACAGAACTGCTCCCTTGATGCGAGCATTTTATTGATCAGAATAATGCGGAATGTGTGTCAGTAGGTCAACTTTCCATAGTTGTTGTCATGATGGACCACAAGCTGAGACTTAATCAAAAGAGCCTGTGATGCTTGTAGACAAGCAGCACAGTCCGTTTTGGATGAATCGGTTGCTTTAAGAAAATTCAACGACTAAATCAGATTGACTCTTGCCCAAAGTCAGATTTACCTGCGAACCGGATGAAAATGAGCGATGCAGAAAAAAAGAAGGCTAAAAAAAGGACTGTGTTGCTCTGCATGACGTCCGACAAGGCCTCGGTCCAGTTAGCATCAGAGCAATCATATTCATCTGCATTTTGCTTTTCGTGGCTTTTTAGCAACCCTTACTCCAACAGATACACCACAATCAACATATCCGAGGTTGACATAAGGTAGCTCGGGACTGTGATTGACATTGAGCCCTGCCCTGGAATGACTGCGGGACATTTGGAAGTCAACCGAGTGTCATGCACATTTTTTGAGAAGATTTTGAACTGAATTTCACCGACAGCTAACAGTCACATCCCTCCCCCAAAAGAATTAATAGGTCCCTCTGTCTGGCATTTAAAGTTTGGATTGCTGCCCAAGAGTGGGCAGTCAATGTGGCCCCTCCCTATCGCCAGCCCTAGCTGAATCAGACCTGTTAAAGAGCTTTTAAAAGCAAATGGCAGCGATGACAATACACTCTGCGTGCCGGGGACAAATACAACGCTCACATGGTTCTAATTAACCCAGACTGGCGCACTGTTAGGGTCCATGTGCAGGCAATGAAAGTGTGTGTGTGTGTGTGTGTGTGTGTGTGTGTGTGTGTGTGTGTGTGTGTGTGTGTGTGTGTGTGTGTGTGTGTGTAGCACACACTGGGAGTACTTGTAAGAAGTACTGCACCGAGTTTGCCTTGGCGGCTGCTGGCTGGTGAAGTGTAAAAGTGTCACAATAGCCAGAGAGGACATAAGATTAATGTCCCACCCCTCTTCCTTAGCAAACCAGTGTGCTCCAAGCTTTTGGGACAGCGTGGCCCGTCACTAAAGTCTTGTGCCGATGACATAACCAGCATCAAGGAGAGGAGAGCGATGTAGTTGAAATGCCGCCCCCTGTTGGCCACACGTCGACGCATGCTGAAAGCTGACGTTGGAGGGCAAAGCCGGCATGGCAGAAGTGAAATGCCACTCGTGCCACATGCGGTGCTGTATCTCTCACACACACATGCAAGCGCGGATGCCTTGGAGATGATCTCCAGGTTTCAAGTGGTATGATCTGGTGCTAAAGGGAGAGGAGGGTGTCCTCTTACAGTGTCATGTTGAGAGAGGAGCCCAGGTCGGCCTCTCAAAGACTTTGCCTCAATTTACGGGACGCACGCATGTTAAGTCCAGCAACTGCCCCTTCAAACTTTTTCCACTGGCGAGCCTCACGAATAAAAACAACGGTACCCACGCACATAGTTCCTGCCCTGAGCAAGCAAACAAGCCAGCGCCGTTTTCAGAGAAACGCCCGCAACGATTTATTAAGCAATCTAATTGTTGAAAACATATCAGGTCCGCAGGCACTCTGGCGAGCAGCGCAGCAACAGTTTGAACCAAACAAAATACCACTGCTAACAACCAGAAAATAGCCAGAGAAAATGACGATCAAAATGCCGGATTCTTGCATGTAAGCAACGCCATCTGAGTCGAAACAAACATTTCATTGTTTGAATTCCGCCTATGGCAGCTCTGTTCAAGTCAAGGTCCACAGCGATGGCTGCCAACGGAACTGGCTCTCTTGTAGTCATTGATGAGGTGACTGCAGACAAAAGCAGCAGGATGAAATCTCAAAATTAACTGCTCCCATTCAGGCAAATGCTTCCGAACTCGTTGGACAGCGCTTCACAGTGCGGAGAGACAATGACCTGAAGCATACTGCCAAAGCAACCAAGGTGGAAAGTGGAAAAAGTGGAATATTATGCACTGGACAAGTCTTTCGCCTGACATGAATCCGTTTGAGTATGCATGTCACTTGAGCTGCATTCCAGTCAGATTCCTCCTCAAATGGGATATCATTTTAGTGCTGACTGTCCACACGGTTTTTCAAAAGTGTCCGAGTGGGATCCGGCCATGTTCAGACTGGGCCACATTATTGACCCATCTGTCGCAACGACGTGGCAATGGAGGAGTCATCCAGCAAGTGGAGTGTTTGACGTCACAGCTCCACACTTTGATTGGTGCCATGGGTGTGTTGGCCATTGGGAATTGAGAGAAAATGGGTTGTTTTTCTCCAAACATCTGGTTTATTTCCGTGAACCACGTGAACTTTTCATCGTGTGACGTCGATCGTACGACCCCCTTGCGTTGGGTCTTGAGTGACGTCACGGATAGTCAAAACTGATCAGTGTGCTTGGAGTCGTTCAGACTGAGACGGATCCTGTCCAAATGTGATATGAAACTACCTGAGATTTCGGGGAATGCGGATTCTGCTACCCTTGCAATTATGCACCAACTAAAAAAAAAATGTTTTCAAACACCTTGTTACATCTGTCGTCTTTTGTTGCATTCTTTGCATTTTACTACAGCCGACAAGGTTGCCCATCTGCACTGTCACTGCCATGGCAAATTGTTGAACAGTTTCAAAATCTGGCCAGGCATTCACGACAATCACAGTCGTCACGTTTGGCCATCTCGTCCGACCACATGGTCTCGCATCCATCCCATTTTGTGCACGGTGGCCTGAGACGTGATTGCCATGGGTGTTGAAAGCATACTGCACATTAACTGGAGCGTAAGGGACAAGAAGTGGAACTACCTCACACTGTCGCCAGTAAACCAAAAGTGTCACTCAGACACCATGGCTGGTGACATATGTTTGCTAGAACTAATTTGATGTATATCCGTACAGCATTAAAAAAAAATAAAAAAAGAAAAGAAAAAATTCTAGGCAGCTTTGCAGCCACAATTTCTTAAAAAAAACGCAAACAAAACAGAATTCCAGGTGTTGATGTTTGTCTTTCCCAAAAAGAACGGAATCAATCTGTTTAAGTTTCATTTCATGATAGTCATCAATTGTGCTCCTGTTTGCACAAATGTTTCGCATTTTGTTCCCTTACGGTGCCGAAGATGAACCCAAACAACAAAAACCCCAAAGGGAAACACTAAACCGCTATTCTGGCAGGCCGTTCCACTGCTGGCGATGGTACATTATCACCTGTCCACTACGGGAAACCGTAACGTCAACGTGGCCTGTGATGAAAACAAGTTTGGCACCCCTGCCTGCACTAAGAGATCAACAAAACACAATTCGACACAAAGATGTCGGAATATTTGAACAAAGACATTGCAAATGGAAGAACGGGTTGGTCCTAATCTCCTTTTTATGAGGCGTAGAGAGTTGTGCTAATGTTCAAAGCATCAGTAGCTTTGGCTGCGGCTGGTCCAGCCAGTCAGGAGGCAGAGCTCCATCTTGGCAACCTCTCCACCTCACACTTACTAACAGAATGTGTTGACATCAGGCCAGAAATTCCACTTGTGAACACTTTCACCTGTTCGCGGTGTTGCAGAACAGGAGAAAATGGGCAGCTGGTAGAGAATATTACCCGCATCTGCAGATAAGCGTCTTCAAAAATAAATACATCTGCACTATTTTGATGTGCGCAGTTGAGATCCTTATTTTTGCAGGAATGAAGAAATATGACAACAAACTTGAATCCTGCCTCTTCATGTTAAACAATACCCTCATAAACAGCCAGGTCAGCATTTCCTAAATCTTTTCAGCTAAAGAGAGAAAGGTGGGTCCTCGTCACGACTTGAGCTTACAAAAATACTGTACTTTGGTTGTACAATTTGGAATTATTCAACTGACATTTTTCAAATACAATGCCGAAAACAAACTACCACGTATTACATCATCGACCCTAAATGATTCGCATTTTGGGATTTTTATTTGGCGTTTTGCAGCAATGCAAAAAATAACAAACAAACCAAAAAAAAAACTTCCTAAACTGTTTCTCATTTTACCACCACTTGTTCTCAAAGTTTTAGAGCATTGCGCACGTGAACAAAATTATTGGTATCCTTCTCTTCACGAAATGTTAATTTCTTTGTAGGTTGTTCTGGGCTCTTTTGTTACCATTCGTATTGGACTGTACGTCTCTTCAAATTGCCATCAATTTTCCTCCTGCAGCCACATCCAGGAAGTTTGGCTACGGTCCCGTGGAGCTTACATTTCCCAACAATATGTGCAACTGTGGTTCCAGGAACATGCTTGGAGATGGTTTGATGGCCTTTACCTTTAACGTGCTTGTCTCGAATTTTCTTTCCAAACTCCTGAGACAACTCTTTTTCGCTTCCTCTGGTGCATGTTCAGTGTGGTACGCACAATGTCACCAAACCGCACAGTGACTGTCAACCAATTTACATCGGTGAATTTACATTAATTATTACTTTTGTCCAATTCAAGTCATTTCTGTGAGCGTGATCGGCTTTTTTCTTTCCTTAATTGAAGGGATACCAACAATTTTGTCCACGTGTGTGTGCGTTGTGTCGACATCTAGTCAGTAGCTGTACTCGACATGCAACACCGGCAAAGTTGAGTGAAACACTTTCCATTCATTTCAGAGGAAAATAAGAAGGTGTCACATGGCGAAGATCACACACTGTTCTTTGCACGAGGAAGAAAGCAAATGGATCAAAGTGAGCATCTCCCACTGGCAGGAGTGCGAGTGTTCGATTACGGCTGTCACAATAAAAGCTTACGGAACATACTTGAAGGCTCCAACACAGAAAAAGAAACACAAGGATCAGTGCCAAAAGCATCACTGGCAAACACGCAATTGGCTTTGGCACGGTCACTGATACCAAAACCATCCAAGTGTCCAGTTACTTTCGTGAGGAGAGTGAGGCACATACCTGGAGGACAGGCGCATTCTTGCCCAACATCTCGAGTTGTTCGGATTTTTGGCATCAGCACCATGACTTTCTGCAATATGCACAGAGATGAAGTTATTGAAAGTGGATATTTACACACTAAGTGGACATACGCTCACATCACTGACCAATTAATTCATAAAGTACAGCAGCAAACTGTAACAACATTATCCTGGTTAAGGCATTTAAGTAAAGCTCCTCTATTGGATTTCATGTGTTACTGTACTGCTTGATTACAAGACATGACCTAATGTCATCATGAGTAGCAGGCCTAAGCGAAGTAAGCACCTGCTTGGGGCCCTGCAAACCACTTGCAATTCAGTCGACAGCCTTAACCGTTGAAGAGCAGAGTCACGTAAAAAAAAAAAAAAAGTATGTTGCTTTCATGGAGGTCATTTATTTGAATTTTTCGTGACTAAAACTTTCACACATTTGTACAGTTAAGACTTCTGTACTCGATGTTATATTTTGTTTTGTTTTTTTCACATTTTTTTTGTGGTTTCACATATCTCTGTTAAGTGACATCATTTGCTATTTGCTTGAGATTTTACTATTTAATTTGATACGCGTCTGTTCATTGAATTATTTTTATACGTAGAAAAGTGGCAGCACAGTGGGTCTACTAGTTAGCACGTCTGCCTCACGGTGCAGAGGATCACGGTTTGATTCCAGCCTCGGCCTTCCTGTGGAGAGTTTGCATGTTCTCCCCGTGCCTGGCTGGGTTATCTCCGGGTACTCTGGTTTCCTCTCACGTTCCAAAAACAGGCATGGCAGGTCAATGGAAGACTCTAATTGTCCCGAGGTGCGAGCGTGAGCGGAAATGGTTGTTCATCTCTGTGCCCTGCAATTGGCTGGCAACCAGTCCAGGGTGTAACCCACCTACTGCTCAGAGACAGCGGGGGTCGGCTCCAGCATGCCCGCGACCCTCGGGAGCATAAGCGGATTCGAAAATGGATGGATGGATGTAGAAAAGTGAATTTATTTCTTGTTGCACTTTGCAATCCAGATGAGTTTTGCACATTGCTGTTACTTATTTTAAACCACAATTGGCACTATTACAGCAAATGCATCGTGGACTGGGATATGCTTGTTACTTTTAGTGGGCCTTGATGATAGTCGGTAACCCACAAAGTGCCAAATCACTTCAAATGTGTAAATGAACCCCGGCCCACTCAAGCAGAATGTGTTACCTTTTCACGCTAAAGAAATCATACAATGTCAGCGCTGTAACTCTGCTGACATGATCGAGTGGCAGAAATTGGGCAGGTAGGCTGCTCAAAAACACATTTTTGCTGACGGCCAGTTCTGATCAGTGGTTAGATTATGCCAAGTTCATAATTCGAACTTTAAAAAAACAGACTTCTTTGCCAGGTGCCCTCATGGAAGCCAAAGGGGATATATTGAGGACAATTTAAAAAATGCGTTCATAACGTCAACGTCTGGGTGTGTCCGTCAACGTTTTACAGACAAGTACCTCTTCCACGAGCTTCCCCACGGAGGCGCTCAGTTCCGGAACCAGGTCCCCATCCTTGTTGAGGAAACTCCCGTGCCCCGCGTGGAAGGTGGGCACTCGGTCCAGTTCCATCTTCAGTCTCTGCTCCAACTGGAGGGTCTTGAAGCTCATCAGCAGACACACAGTGATGGAGCTCAGGGACATGAGCATGCACATGGCCACGGGGATCCCGGGAGACCACCGGTGGACGGCGGATTTCGGTGCGCACTGGCACGCAGACGACTTGCTGTCGTCGGCAGAGGCGCGCAAAGAATCCATGCTGAAATCCTACTTAGAACTTGGAAAAGTTTGTGGGAGTGACGCGTGAGAAGTGATACTCCTTAAAAAGCCGACGAGGACTATAATCGACGCGTGACACATTCACATCATCCGGCCACGGGCTTTTCGAGCTCCGGTAGTGGTGGAACCGGAGGTGCACAAGGTTGTCACGCCGTCAACAGATGCCTGCTTGCGGATTCCAAAAGTGTAAAGAGGTGCCTCTTAGCGTGGAGCTTGCTTCGTTGCAGGCGTGTCTATGTCCTGCGAAGATGTAGTTGCGACTCGCACTGAAGCACATGGAATTGTTTGCCTCATTAAAAGTTGAACGTCCAACTCAAGATAAGACCGCCCCTCACCACGTGGGACACCACAGATTGACAGCTGATAGGTCGACTGCGGATTGGCCAGAACAACGACCGAGGTGCGCAACTACGGTCCTCGAGGACTGCTATCCAGCACGTTTGAGATGTTTCCCTCCTCCAACACACCTCATTCAAATGCGCAGCTTGCGGATGATGAGCTCATCGTTTGAATCAGGTGTGTTGGAGGAGGGACACATC
>CAAKHF010022859.1:0-14306 GCA_901007745.1 Hippocampus kuda | reverse complement strand
CGAGGTGCGCAACTACGGTCCTCGAGGACTGCTATCCAGCACGTTTGAGATGTTTCCCTCCTCCAACACACCTCATTCAAATGCGCAGCTTGCGGATGATGAGCTCATCGTTTGAATCAGGTGTGTTGGAGGAGGGACACATCGAAGTCATGGAGGACAAAAGTTGCCCACCCACCCCGGCGAATTAAATGACATCACTTCAAGCGTTCAGCGACCGATGTATTCGGTCGAACATAAATGTTGAGGTGGTCATCAACATCAACATGCATAAATGCCTGGCGTACGACTCTGATGGGTCTTAACAGTTCCGTTTAACCGGCCGGTGCAGTGTTGGCCAACTTGAAGGTCTGGACTCATGTCAACGTAGTGTTTAGTCTTAAACGTGGTTTACAAGATACGGTTGTGTCAGCCATATGGGATCCGTGGAGTTTTGCTGCCACCTTATGTCTCAGAGGGGAAACTGCGTTGTTTAAAACCAAAACAAAAAAAAAACAAAAAAAACCAACAACCCAGTAACCAATCCAGCAGTGTTTGACATTCATATTTATTGAGAAAACATGATACTGCAAAAGACCAAAATACCAGAATCAATTCTATGTTGAGTACAAAGATCTTCTGCCTCATAAGGTTTTTCTTTATTGACAATCAATGATACTACCCACTAGGAACTGTACAATGCAAAAAAGAACATGGACCCATGATGAACAAAAACAATCCATACAGCTTTGTCAAAGCATGTACTTTATGAATGGCAAATAAACATTCGTTGGGGATTCATTATAGACAAATGGCAAAAAATGAATTCGAGTCTTGGGCAGGGACGGGCATAGAGAAGAAAGGCAGAGGACTGATACAGTCATGTGCGTTCACCTCTCCTGGAGAGTGAGGACGTAGAAGCCGGAACCGAGCGCCATGTTGAAGATGTCACATGATGACACACTTGGGATGCTCAGTGCTTTTTGCTGGAGCTAGTGCTTGCATTGCTACTCTCGTGGTAGCAGGAGAAGAAGGGGTGTTGGATCGCCTTATCCAGCGTGATGCGCTTAGCTGGGTCGTATGCCATTAATTTCTCCAGGAGATTGAATAGCTGCTGGTGGTCCTCGCTTTGGCACACCATGTAACGCTACAGGAGGGGTAAGGGCAACAATTTCAAAATAAACATATGCATATATTGTGTGCATAATGTCAAGTACTAGGTAAAACCAATTGGTGTAAAGAGGAGTCACACATGAGAATGGACGGACACCACCGCACATTATTTTATGTTGGATGCTTGCTCGAGGTAAATTTGAGTTACCTGACAACTTGCTCTAACAGATACCAATTTCCATTCCGATCCTGACTAAACTTTTAGCTGCTATTGATGATAGGTTCCGACATCAATATTTAGTGAATATACAGTGTGGCTAAAATAAAAAGTGCATTTCAAATCATAGCTTCATAAGGAATGCACGACAGTCAATTTTTCACACAAAAATACTAATAATTGCAAAAATTATGCTAAAATTTCTCGTGAAAATCAGGCTGAGACTGGGGAAGCCCCCCCACAAAAATATACATTGGCAAATACGTTTGCAAATCCACAAATGCCGAAGCACGAGTATGTAGGGTTTGACTATATATTTTGACTTGCTAATAGATTTTAGAGCATAAAGACATAGTTGTCAGGGTTAGGTATTTCAGTATTGAGCCGCGCACAGAAATGATCAATATTACCTTTTTTTTTTTTAAAGCGTATAAGATGTATGAGCCCACAGTGCAAACATTTGAGCAATTACACTAACAAATCAATCACACATAGCGCACATGCTGTATTCTATGTCATCGTGTAAAGTGGCAATAGCCTTGGCCTGTGATTCAACATGAGACCGGCCGGTTCAAGAGCATCCCAAACATTTGCGTTCAGGGAAAGACAGAGATAAGTGCCTGCTTATAGCGGCATACATGGACATCTGATTCTCACCCTGAGTGGTTTGCAGTGTTTCCTGACATATCGGCCACCGGAGCTGTCAACATCCCAGTCCAGCTTGTTGCGGTGCAGATACCGCTGTTTCCTGTACAACAACAAAAGTTTGGGAAACATTCGCCATGGTTACCCATGGCAACAGATTCACAAGTGTGTAGTATGGCTTTCCTCCAAAAACTCTCCCTGACCTGGTTTTCTGAAGGAGATTTGAAGGGATCGGACCCAGGACCCTCTCCATCATAGCGAGGTGTTCCTTGCTGTCATGTGTCTGGCGATAAAAAAAAAAAAATGTGACGAATGTTTTGAAGGACAGCAACACTTCCTTTTTACAGCCTTCAGGGCAGGCACACACCTGGAAAAGGGTTGAACCGAGGTAGTATTCGATGAGGATGCAGCCCACGCTCCAGACGTCACAGGAATGATCCCAGCCAAGGTCTGAAAGACCACATGGACACTCAACAAGCAGCTACGAAATGACATGTTTTTAACCATTTCAAACTGACCACATACCCAAAATGACTTCAGGGGCACGGTAATGGCGTGTGGACACCACTGACGTGTGGTGCTCGTGTTCATACGTTGCGTTTCCAAAGTCCACTATTTTTATATCAGGTCGTTTCAGTGTCCGTTCATCTCGTTTCTAGGAATAATATAAACCAAGTATTGCGCTGAACAAACTGAGGCGTCAGGAAAGCATTCAGTGGCAATTCCAATAAACTGTGAAATTTAAATACATGTCTAAGCGTATGCATGTTTACCTTTGTTGGATTGTAATCCAGATCATATTCTGAATTGATAAAGAGAATGTTCTCAGGTTTCAGATCCGTGTGAGTCAACTTATTTTTATGCAGAACTGGAAAAAAGGCAAACATAAGACATCGTTCAAATGTATAGACACAAAATGTATCGTTTCAAATCAGAATGTGTCACCGTGGACTCACATCTAACAGCGTGAATGATTTGATAGGCCATTTTCCGTATGTGCTCAATGGGGAAAGGAATGAAGTTGTTCTCCTTGAGGAAATCATAGGTACTGAGGCCGAGCAGCTCAAAGGCGATGCAGATGTGGCCGTGGTAGTCGAACCAGTCCAGCATGTGAACACAAGCGCTATTGACAAAGAAAGCGATGTCAAGCATACCACATGTCGGCAACATTTAGCGTGGGACGTAGCAGCTTACTATTTGCTCTGAGAGTCGAGGGACTTGAGATGTTCGAGCACAGCGACCTCAGATTTTGCTGCGTCGCGGTAGCGATCAATGTTTTTTATGATCTTCAGAGCAACTCGAGCTCCATTGCTGGAAAGCAGAAGAAAAGCAATCAAATCTCCGGGGAAAATAAAGTAACTAATGAGCCAGTCATACTCCTTCTTACTTTAGGTGATCAAGGCATTCGACAACCTTCCCAAAGGCACCCTCTCCAAGAGTACACACAATCTCATCTACATAAAATAGAGAGGGAATGTTAGGAAAGAAAGCATTGGTAAGGCAAATGCTGCCCTTTGGCTGCTTCACTGCACTAAGTATCTACACTAGTGTAAGAGGCTTGACAATAAGTGTCATAAAATTCTAGGTTTAATGTGACACGAGAGGTAGCAGACCTAAAAATTACATCTAACGCAAACATGTATTATCTAGTTCATACTTAGAGATAAAGTCCAGACAAGAGTGTGAAAGAAAAAATGAACAGTAGGGAAAAAAAGGTGTATATTCTATACATCTCGCTTTCAGCATGTCTCCATTGTGATAGATGAGGTGACCCTCGTCATCATCCTCAACACTCCGGGATCGTTTCCTGCTCCTGCGGCGATGGCTCCTCCTCTGCATCGGAACCGCCGCAATCCGCCACCACATCAATAACCCATCAGTCAGCCAGCCGGCACCAGGCCATCACAACGCGACATCGTCATTCATTCAAGCAGGCCGAGGGGGGAGGTGTAGGGGTGGATAGTTTCGGCCCGTTCAGTAACACCGCCAGGCGATTGGACGGAGCAGCAAATTCAAATTCAGCCCCATCGAGAAATTGGGCGGCAGCCACCACATAGTGTGCGTTACAGAAGAAAAACATGGCAACAAGATTTTCAGATGAGACGTTCTCACAGTAGTGCAGAAAAAAAACTCAACTTTCTTGTACATGTATGTCTTTGCAACTCTTGCAATAAAGTGTCATTCATTAGATATCATAGCAGCACTAAATTGTTAGAACCTCTTCCACAACAATAACCTTTCTAAGCCGTATTGTTCCTACTTTGTATTACAATCAAAAAAATTGCAGCTTGGCTAAGCACATGTGATAATGACCCTCTTTTGATGGTTTGTGGTACACACTGAAGTGAAAAGGAAAAGAGGTTACTCATACCGAGGAGGACCTGTGATGGGAGTGGCTTCGCCTGTGCCTCCTGTCTCTGTGTCTGCTTCGTCTGCTTCTTCTGCTGTGGCCGCTCCGCCCGGATGATTTGCTATAATGATGCCAATCGCGATCTCTGTCCTTGAAGGTATAGTCACGGCTGTCCTCTGCACAGGCCATATCCAAACTGCCTTCCCAGGTCTGCCTGTGCCTGGAATCCACACTGTGGTTTAAACTTCGGTTCTCTAGGTAGAACCTGAAAAACATCAAATAGTAGTCAGTTAGTAGAGTGGACAGAAAGCAGTGTCATAGTTATGGGGGAGGGGTGCTGTCCAGAGTCCAGCATTAATCTTTAAAAAAAAAAAAAACGACCATAAAGAGTGGTGTGCATCAGTTTCGTCCTCCTTTGGTGCTTTCATTAAAATCCTAACAAAAAATTTATCATGTAAAAGGCTGGCATGCAAATGCGCAGTGTCACGCTAAAATCTGGTGCACTTGTAATATTTTCGCGGCCTACCTTGTACGTCAGAAAATAATACGGTTGTATTTAAAAAAAATAAATACATACTTGAACGTTGTGATTGGGAGCAGCAGCAACATTTCCTCAGGAATTAACGAAACAACGTTGCTAAAACAGAGTGAACAACATCTCGCTCGTTTTTTGTACCCGTCGTTAGTCTTGTGGAGTCGATGAGTTCTTCTGTACTTGTTTTCTCGTTCGCTGCTGTGCGAATCCCGGGCCTTGCGTTTGCGATACTCCATTCTTTCTTCCCAAATGTACTCGTCAAGCCAGACACCCGGAGAGTACACTCGCGTGCAATGGCGCATCTAAAAAAAACATGACACACATATACTTCAAAAGAAATGAAAGCATATGATACCCAAAAGTACATTTTAAACAATAGCCAAGATTCAGTGCGTCTCAAGCCCGTCTGGACGTTTTTACTAGGCCCAATCAGCGTACAAACAGCATTTTACGTATACGTTTACCAGTTTGCAATTACATTTTTACTGAAATTTTCATTTAATCCACAGTGTAAAAAAATGTCCATGCAAATATCGATACCATAAAGGCGTCAAGTATTTGTCAACGCTCGTATATTAGCTTGGCTGAAGTACCCAACAGCCATATTGGCAAGTCGAGGCATCGACGTTCGGAGCTAACTGGCTAAATTTAGCCGCGACACATAGAATACACCCCTAATCCTTCCAAAGAGACATTTTCAACCATTTAACAATTTCATTCTTACCTCACTTGAATTACAAGTGTTTCACAACGGTTTGATTTAAGGTTGGTAAGGAGAATTATCAATATAAATTGGAAAATAGATTCGACGAATCTCTCACAAAGATGGCGAATGCCGTGAATGCGTGCAGAGTTACCGAAGGTTTTTTTTCCGTGTCACGTGGTGCGCAACTTTTCGACATCCCTATACTCAGTATACGAGTTTAAACTTTCAGGTATCTCACATTCCACAGCGTCCTTACAAAATACAAATGTAACGTTTTGATGACTATCTGTGAACATTTGCTTATTTTTATTCACCAACACACATTAAGGTAACCAGGTTTTGAAGAGTCCAACGAAATCCAGCCTTGGAAGACAAAGTTTAGGGGAAAATCTTTGGGCGCACTGCCTTGTGGGTAAAACATGTCAGCGCCCTGTTCAAGGAAACGCACGACCCATCAGCAATTGTCACGTTGAGATGCCCATATCGTACCCTTCAGGGCACCGGTCATCGTTGAATGTGCTCAAATAACCCGGACCATGTCGCAATACGTTGAAAAAGACAGCGGTGCTAGTAAGACGCTTTCACGAGACGTGATCGCCGAGTTGCTGCAAAAAAACTTCGACAAATTGCCCGACATTGACCGCAAGCTCTTCTTGTACGGGCCCATGTATCTGGGAGGAAACGGGGGGCTTGTCGGGCTGATCGCAAACAGCTTGTACCGCCGAGCCCTGAACGTCACTCAGGCGCCCATCACCTCCAGCCTTCCGATGGCCGTACTTCCCTTTATGACGACGTATTTCCTTTACAACGCCACGGTGTCAAGCCCTCTCCTGTTTGGTGACCTCAACTGTCCCACCTGCGTGCTCATGAGAGGTGCACTGGTGGGTGTGATCGGCGGCGCAGTGTACCCCATCATCCTGGCCCTACCCGTCAACATGGGCCTCGCGTCCAGATACAACACGGCGCCGATGCCGGAGAAGGGAAACATCCTGCGGCACTGGATGGACCTCTCCAGGCCGATTCTGAGGAAGATGAGGGCAGTGGTTGTCCTCCAGGCATTTTTCGGTACCTTCCTCAGCTCCAGGAACTTTGAAAGCTACACCACGCTCACCAAGATCACTTTTTGCCCGCACGCAGAGGAACTAAAAGACTGAAATGTGCTCAAGGAAATAAACTGCCGATTGCCCTTCAATTATTGTGTTCATGTGATTAATTTTACACAAAGTATGATTTAGTTTCATGAAGTCATAGCTTTATTTAATCATCAGTTGTGGTTGACTACTTAACGGATGTTAGTAGTAAGGTGTCCTTGAGTGTTTTGAAAGGTGCTTATAAATAAAATGTATCATTATTATTAGTGGACTTAAAATAAACATGCCTTGGTAATATCCCGATGATCGACACATCCAGAGTGCAGTCCAAAAGTAATTCATTTACGTATGTTGTCTGCATGAGGTGTGTTTTAAATTTTAATTTATATCTGCTGAGCATAATTTTGTTTTATGAAATCACTTCAGGGATGTTAGTGGACTAAAATAATGTTTATTTCATGTAGTAATGATGGAACCACAGTCAGTCATATCATTACAGTACTGTACTTAATGTGTTTTATTTTCTTGACGACTTTTTACTTTTGTCCCTACAACTGAAAGCCTGTGTATGTTGTACTCCTTGCTTTGTCAGAATAGGCTTGTTACTTTTTATAAAAAGAGCTAAATCAACTGTGGTTGAGATTTGATTGTTTATATCTTCAGGAATTATCAAATGTAAAAAGCAGTGACACGGAGGAACGTGTCCCATGGAGTATTTCTGATGATGGTGCAATAGACTCTAAGCAATATATTTAGCGATAAGAATGATATGTGGTGAATATGAATACATTTCAGAGTCTGTGCTGTTTTTTTCTATTTTACTTGGTCAAGGAGTTAAACACTCCTGGTTTACCAGTCCACGTTTACACAAGTATCTACACTCTTTTGCCGCAACGGATGATGAGGTTTAGGTATCGAACTTCTTGAATGTTAGCAGACTGGAATAAAAACAGCTCATATACTGACAAGTGATGACATAACCACAGTAAAATAGGCTACGCTACACTAAGTTAAAAAGTGATTCGATTATATTGAAACTTCAACAAAAGACACATGTAATGATAATAGGAAAAGAGTAGTTGGGCCCATATTCAAAAGCACGGGATCACCAAAACCTACAAAGCAGTTGCTGTATGTCCCAGTATGTTGTACAGTTTAAAAGTGGTGTAATTCAAGAGCACAAAAAAACAAAAACAAATGAGCATGGCTTACTTTATTAAAGGTTTTAAGGAACACACATTTTGCAGTGATGCTGGAATCATAACGGTTTCACACTGGTGCATCCCACGTTTAAAACACACACTTGCTGTAAAGATGAATGCAATAGATGTGTAGGTGATTGTCATCGAAATCACAGGATAAATGTAATCAAAACTGATTTTAGGTTGGACGCCACATCTGTGGTTATCATAAATGACCTATAGGTGACAGGGAAAGTTTATGGACAAGTCTTACGGAGAGGAAACGGTGCGTCTCAAGAGAAAGTATTGACATCAAGCTATAACAAAGAAGCGAGTGGTTTTGAAATGCTTCTAATTACATGGTTCCGCTCACTCCCCGATTAGGACATCCTCATAGAGAGCTCCAAAAAGCATGAGAAAAAGGCCAAAAATAAACCCACCAAACAATCACACCTCACCCAAGATGAACCGGAACCATTAAATTCATATGGCACAATTTCCCTTCGTTACTGAACATCTTCTTTCTGCTTTCTTTAGCATACAACAATGCATCATCACTGACAGCTTGCGCTAGTAGTCACGAGGTGAACTCGCCTAATGCCCCTTGAAGAAATAACCCACTGTATAACACGCCGTACCACTTCATATTAAACAAAGTCAAAGTACAATAAAACAATACATCTGTCAGCACAGAAATCTCCATAAATATAATAAGACAACTGAACATCAGTCATGAGAAAAGACTTCCTGAGGAGCAGAAAGATGGGCGGGGGTCGAATGTACACACTTGGCTAAGGTAACTGTAGTTTTCCCGCACTCATGGCACAACACATCTGAAAGGAGTAAACACTTTTCCAGCAGCACATATTACCCCGCCCAGCCACATAAAAAAAACACAATAAATAATAATTAAAAAAAAATAAAACAAAAAACAAGAAAATTAAATAAGAGTTTCCAGTCATTCTTATAATAGATAATCTCAGCTGACATGGATGCTTCATGTGGAGAACGTACACACACACACACGCGCACAGAGCTAAAATACTTTGCGATCCTCCCAGGCACACGCAGTAATTCCTTCACTACAGTAGACCAACAGTATAAAACTCAACGGCCGATATGGGCAAGCCAGCGCCCTTCACATCATGGAAAGTTTCATTACAGTACATGACAACGTAAGGAAAACGTCAAACAAAATAGCTATTGAGGCTCTGGACCTAAGATGGAGAGAAAAAGAGAGAGAAGCAAATACCAAAATAACGACAGCATCAGTAGGAATTTCACGTTATAAAGTAGTTTTCCCTGTAACTGTACTCTCCGTGGTCGTAAACACGCCTTCACGGAGTAAATGGTAAATGAACATCCTCATCATGGAACTATGTCATTATATGTTCAGTAGCTTCATTATTTTCACATCTTTTTTTTTCTTCATCACACCCTTAACTTGATGAATCCTGTTCATCATCCTTCTTTTTTTTTTTTCTTTCTTAATTCATCTTGTCTTTATAGAAAACACCTAAGTACCAGCTTGGTTCCTTCACAGTTCATTATAGTGCAATGAGAACATGCGCTCCTTCGCTGGCGAGAGGACAAGCTGCCATCAGTGCCTCATGTCTTTCCCAGAACGTTTGACCTGGGAGGGAGATAAAAGATATCGAATGAGAGATTGGCGCAGAATTTCGGTCATGCACACATAGCAGCAACTGTACGTTAATGGTAAATTACGAATATCCTCAGAAGAATTTCTTTTCAAAATGCATTCATAGCATGTATGACATGAATGAATGGATGCTCTACAGTATGTTGTCACAGTCAACGGCGTCCGACAAATGTTACATTTGAGTGACAAGTACCTGAGCGCTTTCCACCTGTCCTTTTCGACCTGGTTCTCTGGACTCTCACTCTCATAGGATGCAAGATAGAGTCCTGCCGGTGAAGCATAACATTCAAAATTGACAGAAAAGTCATTTGGGAGACCCTGTTTAATGTGTTCATTATAGTGGTTGTAGTTTTCAGCAGGCGAGCACTGCACGCATCAAACCAGAAACTTTTTCTAACATGGCGCTTTGTTCATGTAGTTATATCATGAAAATATTGGTGACGCCTTTTTAATTTGATGCGTTTTGCAAAGTGCCACTACAATCATGAACATATGATTAAATTCATACCTCTTTATCATTGTTCATTAAAATTGACAATTATCTTTGTAAAGCTAGATTTTTATTTTATTTATTTTTTGACACTGCACTCCCTCATCAAATTTTGGAAGTGTACCTAAATCGCGTGGAGAATTTGCACAAGACATGACATGTACTAACCATCCTCACTGAAGATAGGGGCTGTGTGGAGGTAATGGAGAATGGTCTGATCCTCCTCAAAGGGGCACTCCATCTGCTTCCAGATCATGAATTCCCCAACTTGTCTGCCCAGCTCCACAAATTTCTAAAATAAGTCCAAAGTATTTTCAGAAACAAAATGCAACCACAATGTCTTTTTTGTTTGTGTTTTGTTTGTTTCTGGGATGGTCACAATAAACAAGAGTATCTAACCTCAAAGTTAACATGGCCGTTGGGAAGTCGATTGGCACATCCTTCATTCAGAAAGTAAATATCTTTAATGAGAAGGCTGAAGAAAGGGATCACGATCTGAGGAGGGAATAGAAAGTGAGGACAAAGCAAATGGAAGAACAAAACTTTCAGCGAGACAACACGGAGGCCGACCTTTTCTCTGTTGCTGTTGGCCGTCCGAGAGCGATGGGCGGCACCTCTCAGCGCGGTCCTGTAGTTGTAAAAGTTTCCCGTAGGATCCATCTGATGCTGTCAAGGGAAAGCGCAACACTGTCAACTTCATATTCGGACCTGGTTTAGCAGCGGTAGCATCATATAAACCAACACCCAGGTTGGTGAGCATCTTTCATGGCCATGGGTGTACTTTACGAAACCCCGATTTATCATCTGGGGTGAGGATACGTTCTCGAATGTTCCAGATTACAATCTGATGTGTATTTCGTGCAATTTCACATCTTGCCTTTTGGTGTATGAGGGTAGATTTTGGTCTGCCCAGTAGATGTTGAAAAAAAATATCATATGCTTTCATTTCTTCTTCACTTTCTTTTATTTTAAGTTAATGCCCACATGATGGTCATCGGGTCGATGTCACTTAATCGACGATGTCGTCATTATTTTTTCGGTTGTCAACTCTCGTTATGCAGAACCGTTTGCCTTCAGCCTCCAAATCCAAGCTTGGTCTGCGCGTCATGGACGTGATCGTTCCCGAGGGATGTCGTCCCTCGCCTTGACTCGCTCATCCAATCACATTCCACCACCATCTCAGCCTTGCTAAACGTCCAGTTCATGTAACACAATTGCAGGGTCGCGACTTGCGACTGAAGTTCATATGCCAGGATAAGAATATAAATCTGGGCAAATGCAATATATCCTACAAATATTAGTTCCGTTTAATACCCCGCTTCGGTTGGATATGATGGACTTCAATTTTCAACATGGAGTATATTCTGAGCTAAATGCAGGGTAATATTATGTTATATTCTGTTCTGATGCGGTTAATAATAATAGTTCCAAGTAACCAAATATTCTGGGCTACTTCACTGAGGTTAAAATTTGGGTCAAGCGCTCCAAATTAGGAAATACATTTGGGTGGTATTTTACATCTCATTCGGTCTATAACAGTCCAGGACACTTGAATCCATTGTGCAGTCTGCGAAAGGGCTGTTTACACATTTGGCTGTTACACTACTTGTATATGTTGCCTAAGGAATGGGTCGACGGTATTTTCTTACCTCTAAAATGAAGAACTTAGCAGTCTTGGCTTTGCCCCAGGTCTTCTTCAGTCTTGACACAGGACTCATATTCATACCAGCTGAGGGGGAGACATATTTTAATTATTAATGGAATGTGCTACCTTGACACATATATTGAATTGTATTCTTATTTTTTATTAACGTGTACTGTTTTCTGTATTTTCTTTCGAAATGAATGTTTTTAAATCTATGTACTGTTGTTTTAAGAGGACCCCAGCAAGACTAGCTGTGCTTCAAAGCACAGCTAATGGGGATCGTAACAATTAAACAAGCACACAATTAGTGGACTCACAGATGATGGCCATAAGTGAGTTGAAGTTTCCGATGTTGAAACACTCTCTGGCCACATCGATAAAAAACTCGATCACCAGGGCCCTCTGCTTCTTTTTTGCAGGCTGAAACAGGCAATAAACAATCTTAATAAGTACAGAGCAAAATCGATCAGTCTGTTCATTATTTGCTGAACCTCGAACTAAGCGTTTCTTTTGCTTGTCCCTGGTTGCAAGTTTACTGCCACAGAAGATTCAAGGAACCAAACAGAAATTACATACCTAGCTGAAATCAGAGCAAACTGATTTGGGTCTTAAAAAATAAAATAAATAACTAACATTCAGATTCGTTCAGATAAAAACAAGTGACTGCAGAAATTCATGCATCAAGAAAACGTGTGTACAAAAGTAACCACTAGAGGGTACTCACGATTCGTAACAATTTTACTGCGAGTTCTGGCAACAAACCTCTCTCAAGTTTAAACTCAAAATAAAGCAGTTGTATAATATATAAAATGTGCACATAATGTGCATTTTTTTCATGAAAGAAGTTGGTGCCATAAAGTTGTTTTGAAATGAGTAATATCACACATTAAACATGAACAAATGCATCACTTGTTTTTGTTCCTTTGATTTTAATGAGCAGAACTCAATGATAGAAGACCTTTTCTCTGTTCTCCAAGTCGATTTCTCTCAAATTTTATTCACGAATCTGTCTAAATCTGTGTGAGTGCAGCTCACAGGTGTGGCATTGCAAAAATGCTGATTAGACAGCATGATAACCGCACGTGTGCCTTTGGCCACCCGCAAAAAAAAGGCCACTCTAAAATGTACGGATGTTGATATTTTTGCTCCATATAAGTACACCAAACTCCAGTTTCCTCCCACATACCAAACACATAAAAATGCATGGCAGGCTAATGGAACACTCGAAATTGTCCCTAGGCATGATTGTGAGTGTGAAAGGTTATTTGTCTCTGTGTGCCCTGCGATTGGCTACCAAACAGTTCACGGTGCACCCCGCCTACTGCACGAAGGCAGCTAGGATAGGCTCCAGCACGCCTGCGACCCTCGTGAGGATAAGCGCATTAGAAAATGGATGGATCAGTACACCAATGTCCACTACTCACCATGCAGATCTCAGTCGCTACCAGATAACAGAGCCTGTTGAACCACCTGACATATGCTTCCAGGTTGGAGGTTTTCTTCTGGTCACCAAAGCACGGTTGTTGCTGATGCGCGCGCGCACACACACACACACGCACGCACGCACGCACGCACGCACGCACGCACGCACGCACGCACGCACGCACGCACGCACACACACACACACACACACACACACACACACACACACAATTCTGCTACAGCGTTGTACTTAGCGAAGGTTCATAGTGTGTGTGTGTGTGTGTGTGTGTGTGCGCGCGCGTGTGTGTGTGTGTGTGTGTGTGTGTGTGTGTGTGTGTGTGTGTATATATATATATATATAGCTAGATACACACACACACACACACACACACACACACACACACACACACACACACACACACACACACACACACACACAAGCAAATAGAAGTGAGTAATGGAAATGCTTCCATAGGGAATTGCTCTAATGGAAATTAGCTTCCTGTCTGCAAGCATAAATGACAAAGACAGTGGTAGGCTGAGAGCAGTGGCAACACGATCGATAGCATGAGGAAGACCCGACGACACTTGAGAGACGGCAAGCAAATACAAAAGAAGACCCCAGCATTGTTCAACACAACAGCAGAAATGACACTGTGCTTGTTGTTACCCTGAAAGCATTTGTGAGTGAATCCAAATAGCCACATAGCACAAGATAAATAGAGTAAAATATTAATATGGATATAGTTGCTTCTAGCAAGTCAAACATGCAATCATAGGCTATAATTAAAACTTCACTGATGAAAACTTACCCGGGTTCCATCTAGGGGGTCTTTCTGAACGAACGCTTGAACAAACTCCTCCGGTCCAATATGAGCCAAATGTTCCTGGAAAACACACACAGATGCACACAAACACATTCACAGTTATTTCATTTCAGCAATAGAAGTCAATCGACATGAGGAAGTAATGACGTGTTCATGTGACTCATGGGAATTCTCTTAACGGGGTGCGATATTCTTGTTGACTATAATCTTGTCAGTATCGAACATGCAGAAAGTGAAAAGACTCATTTGACCTTTAGTCGACTTGTGCTGCCATCAAAATGAAACCAGTCGCATACATCGACTTTGTTAGGCTTGTAGTTGTTATGGCTCAAAGAAATAAATGCAAATCGTAGTCATGTCAAGTGTGACCGTGTGGATCTTTGTTTGCCGTGTGTGCGTGTGTGTGTGTGTGTAGTCATTTGAAAATCGCTTTTCAGTGGAGATGGAT
>CAAKHF010022854.1:0-20921 GCA_901007745.1 Hippocampus kuda | reverse complement strand
GCAGCCGAGTGTGGAGCGGTTGGGATGAGGATCAGCACCTCCAAATCTGAAACCATGGTCCTCAGTCGGAAAAGGGTGGAGTGCCCTCTCCTGGTCGGGGAGGAGATCTTGCCCCAAGTGGAGAAGTTTAAGTATCTTGGGGTCTTGTTCACGAGTGAGGGCAGGAGGGAGCGAGAGATTGACAGACGGATCGGTGCAGCGTCTGCTGTGATGCGGACGTTGTATCGGTCTGTCGTGGTAAAGAAGGAGCTGAGCGAAAGGGCGAAGCTCTCAATTTACCGGTCGATCTATGTCCCAACCCTCATCTATGGTCACGAGCTATGGGTCGTGACCGAAAGAACGAGATCCCGGATACAAGCGGCCGAAATGAGTTTTCTCCGCAGGGTGTCCGGGCTCTCCCTTAGAGATAAGGTGAGAAGCTCGGTCATCCGGGAGGGGCTCAGAGTAGAGCCGCTTCTCCTCCACATCGAGAGGAGCCAGATGAGGTGGCTCGGGCATCTAATTAGGATGCCTCCTGGACGCCTCCCTGGTGAGGTGTTTCGGGCATGTCCCACTGGCAGGAGACCCCGAGGATGACCCAGGACACGCTGGAGAGACTATGTCACCCAGCTGGCATGGGAACGCCTCGGGATCCGCCAGGAAGAGCTTGAAGAAGTGGCTGGGGAGAGGGAAGTCTGGGCTTCCCTCCTAAAGCTGCTGCCCCCGCGACCCCACCCCGGATAAGCGGTGGAAAATGGATGGATGGATGGATGGCTCTTTCAACATTTTGGGTTGCCGACCTCTGGCCTAGTAGCATAATTGCCTAAGTGATTGGATGCATTTGAATGATTTTGTAACGGCGAAAAAAAATAAATACCAGAAACCCCCTCCAATTACAGGAATCGTCTTTTTTCCCCAAGAATGTAGTTCTGCAATTTTTCGAGAATAAAGGCAACTTTTCCCTTTCTGTTTTCCTTTAAAAAAAAAATTCTCCCGAAAAAATGAACTTGTTATGACACTTTGGACATTTTAATTATGGGGGCATTTAACCTTAATCGGCATCATTATGAATAGGTCCTTGGAAATATTTCTCCTGAATGGACACATCAAAGAAAAAAAAAAGTGCATTTCTCCATCACACGGCCCCATTAAAAGTGTGATATTTCCGCCATTCCATGAGCCTCGAATGTCACATTATAAGGCAGACAAGATCTAATAGTACTTTGAGTTCGTCAATTGTGAGTTTGAGAGTCCAAGCAATATTTAATCACATCATTTAAAAATGTGTGACACATACTTTGCTGCTGCTGCAGCTGCTGTGAGGAAGATAACTGCATTATAAGCACAAGCGTCTTTCGACTTATTAATAGAGGCGAGCTAGCAGAGTATTTTGGGGACAGTGGCAAGGCAAAACTGTCAAGCGAGTCACATTACACGGAGTTTGGCGCAGGTAACGATTGGAGGATGACAGCTCTGTTCCAACGGCCAACGGCGTGGTCAGGGGGAACACGCGGTAAATAAGAGAAGAGGAATGAATTTGAGAAGTTAAATCAGTATGCCGGAATAGATTATTTTACATTTGCTTTTACATTCACTGCCAAAGCGTTTTGTCAAGAGTTTTTGCTCCTCAAGGACAGACAAAAAGCTCATTCGGAATTCTGGCAGCGGTGCGGTCATGCAAAAAGTACGGGCCGGCGGGAGGGAAACCTCACCGTGACCTCAAAGGCAACACGGCATCTTCTTCTCCTTCATCGCACTCTGCGAAGCCCAAAACGTTTGGCAAAAGAAAACGACGGACGTTGATGAATTAAAGTGGACAGGAACCACCCAAGCACAAAATCGCATTATTTATACTTCAATCATGAGCATTATTATTTTTCCAAAGGCGCAATTTTCCCCATACAGTTCCTGTATCTTGATGCCACATGTCGAAAAGCGGGACTCATTTGAGCATTTTCCATTCTTAAAATTAAAGCCAAACAAGACCCGAATCTCAGATGTCACTAAGAGATAATGTTAATTTGGTCTTGTTTAATGAATAAACAAAATCAAAGAACTGAGGGCTGCTTCCTCTGTGCTGATTAACAGAAAGGACGATTAGCTTGACATCCACTTTGGAGGCTACGCATCAGGTTTAAGTACATTTCAGGTTAGTCGCAAGATAACTGCAAATAATGACTGTTGGTAAGACAATAAACTGATTATTTCCGTAAATTAATGATTCACTTACTAGTTTGGTCCGTAACATGCCAGAAAACAGGCAAAAAACACTGATCAGTGTAAAAGCAGAAATTTGCAAATGTTTTATTCTGATTCAACAGTCTGCTGTATTTTAGAGGACTACAGTCAATTAATTGGATGATCAGTTAATTGTCAATTTATTGATTCATTTTGATTCGTCCAATTCAGTCTTTGACAGGCCATTATTCATACATTTCATTTTGATACAGGTGTTTTTCGACATTGAGTAGATACAGATTTGATGAGAAAAACTTTCATTCATTCCTAGTCATGTAGACACACACGAAGAATTTCCGACGAATTTCCCAGCTACTAAAAGTGACTCAGTCACCTGAAGTAATATTAGTTGTTTTGAGTATTGTTATATTTTCAGACTACATGTGTTGTTGTACCGTTTGTGTTCAAATATCCGTTGCTTCAAGCAGTGATCTCAACCAGGGTTAAGTGGGTAGGTTAGTACTAAGGGAACTTTTTTTGTTTGTTTGTTTGTTTAAATCTCTTTGGTTTATGTTTATTTCGAGCGTATACATCAACTGCGAGTGGCCTGAAGTCTCTTTTTGAGGAATTGTTCACAAAGTGACTTGAGTTGAGCTAAGAAGTTCAAAATCGGTCCATGGGTAAATGGTGCAGAGGTGCCTCGTATTAGATTCAGACCACTAAAGCTGCAGCTGGAGCATTTGCACACGTGCATTCATGCAATAAAGCGAGACATACAGGAAGTCAGATTGAATAAACCCTCGCTTGCCAATAATGTGTGAGTCACAAGCGACCGACCTGTCAGAGCTCATTCGGGCTAACTTCATTCAGTCACATGACCTCATTCAGTTACGTGTCACCAGCAAAGTTTCGGTGTTGCCAGAAATAAACACCGACAAGGTTTTTTTGTTTGTTTTTCTCCGAGGCCTCATTTAGAGCAGAAATAACGTCAGTAGTACATGCATGAACACTGTTCAGTTTGCTGCCCTTATATAGCTGTGTGTGTTTCAATGTACTGCAGGTTTGCACTGTGGTTGAGAGAGGAAAGTAATTTCATCAAGGCTGTATGTTGCACATAGAGCATATTTGACAATAAAGCTTGACTTAACTTGACTTGAATACTACTGCAATGGCACGCTTTGCATTATACGACATTCATTCCCAACCGATGCACTGCGGGAAATTAACCAATTTCACTTAACTGGTCCATAAATGATTCATGCTTATTCATTAACCACAAATATTTCTTTCTGCATCTATCTATACCAGTGATGAAGAATTATATGCAGAATAAAATAAAGTGCTATCCCACTAGAGGGCAGAAGGCACAATTAACCTGGGCACCTGTTGCCATTCAAATTACAGAATTAAACTAGACAGGCTAAAATTTCACATCAAGGAAGTCACTCTATGTGTAAACCGAGGTCATCATTTGTTTTTATGTAAATGATGCACCTTGCCTCAATAAAGGTTGGGAAACAATGCTATGGAGTATAAAACTGTGTGCCTTCGCCCAGCCGAAACAACCCTTAAATCAGGGGTGTCAAACTCATTTTTGTCGCGGGCCACATTATAGTAACCGGTTCCCTTGGAGGGGTGTTATGACTGTGAAACCATATAAGGAAGTCAAGTATAATCGTTTATTCAACTATAGTTTAAGTTACTGTAATGAGGGTTTGGTAACAAGAAAACTTACAATAGCTCTCTTATATATTACATACGAGAATTTGAAATTTTGGTAAAAATGTTTGTAACCATGATAGAAGTCAACCTGATTGATTTGCTTTCGCGGGCCACATTAAATGATGTGGCGGGCCAGATCTGGCCCCCGAGCCTTGAGTTTGACACCATGCCTTAAATCATTTGTCTGACTTTGCCGAACTTTGCAAGAATGATGCTATCCTGGAGATCTCCTGAAATGCATCCTTTATGTAATTCTTTGGCAAATGTTTGTCTTTATTTTTGCGAAACATGTAAATGACTTCCCATCTTATTTTCACATTCATTGAAGTTCTGCTCTTGGCTACATACAATTTACGCTAGTATTGTATATATATGTAGTATATAAAATAGTATATGTCTTGAATTGATATAATTTGTATTCCTCATCGATACGAAGACACCTGATGCTTCCTCTTCTGTGGTTATCATCACACGTTTGCCTCTCATTGATACCCACCTGTGATGACATCATCCCCCCACCCCAAACAAAAGTAATAAATAAATAAATTAATTTATTAGATAGAACCCCATACAAGAGGAGTTAACTAAATGCTCAGTTGCGAGTTTTGTTCGACTTCAAAAACAAAATACTTGTTTAAACTCCAAATTGCTCCATTTTTTTGGGCCTCTGACATCCTGAATTCCACTTTAATGGGTCAGTGTTGACATTTTAAGTGGCCAACTCACTCACTCACTCACTCTTTCTTTCTTTCTCTATCTATATATCTATATATACTGTATATCTATATATATATATATATATATGTATATATATATATATATATATATACTGTATATCTATATATATATATATATATATACTGTATATCTATATATATCTATCTATATATATATATATATATATATATATATATATATATATATATATATATATATATATATATATATATATATATATATATATATATATATATATATATATATATATATATATATATATATATATATATATATATAAACATATGTCTGTATATAAACAAACACACACACACAATAGTAAGGGGTGTAAGGGGTTAGGTACTATAATTCAAAAGGCCTCAATCCTGTGCATGCATGTGGAAAAGCGTCCTTTCTGACCTCTCGCCTGGGTCCATTCGTGCCCTCAGGACTCGTCCATAGAAGACTTCAGCGATAGCGACAGCGAGAGCAACTTCCCCCTGATGATCCCTCAGGACTACCTAGGCCTCGCCTTCTTCTCCATGCTCTGCTGCTTCTGGCCCCTGGGCATCGCCGCCTTCTACCTCTCGCAGAAGGTAAACACACACGCACACATAGACATTTGTGCCAAACTGACAAGAAGTAACCTGGCACTTAAATTGGCAGCAATGGACTAACAAAAGCTTCGCTCTTAAAGGCACCACAAGTGTGGGGATTACATAGATTTGCGGTATTAAGTTAACCACAAAGGATCAAAACACACACAGACTGTGAGAACAATTTGAAGATGTAAAACAAATGAAAGGAAAGATGGTATTAAATGTTGAAATCAGGGATTTTTCAGGTCCAGTTTGTTTCAGTGTCTCGAGCAAGTTTCTCAAACTGTGGTCCCCGGACCAAGCGCCAAGAGTGTCGAGTGGAGGCAGACAAGGAACATGAGGACAGTCAGAGTCAATGGAAAAACATGTGGCAAAAAGAGCCTCATCGGAGCAGTCTTGGGTTCAGCATATATTCGGTGTTCGACAAAGAAGTTAAGAGTTTAAACTGCGAAGCAAAGAAAAGATCTTCTGTTACGTCTCTGGCAATTTTGCAGTATCTCGGTCTGAAAGGGACGATACTAGCTCCGGAGCCGAGAAATGAGCGCATCGACTTTGACACATAAACACACGCACGCACGCACACGCACACACACACACACACACACACACACACACACACACACAAACGCAGCCCACCTGCCTACCTTAAGCTTTTTGGATCCTGGATGAAAGACATTTTCCAAAGACTTCTTCATACTAGCCTCACGATTACCCTTTATCCCCAGAAAAAAAAAGTATTTGTACATAAAAGATTCTCATGACTGGCATGCTTTTATCCGATATATTTAGTCAGTTTTAAATCTGCTCTCTGCTGAATGCTGTAAAGTCATTTCATTCAAGACAATTCTTGTTAAATAAGAATTTGTATTCATCTAAGATCAAATCTTAGGTACAACAATAATAGTACAAAAGTCACTGATTATTGAGGGAAGAAAGTCAAGTTTAAACAAGTGAATTCAAAAATACACTTATATTACTGGAATAATACTCCTGTAATTCTGGGAATGATGCTTGGAAAAATATAGGGGGGGGGCCTTTTTCCCTGTAACAATACGTATTTTAGACACGAAAAATACCCCACTCATGTAAAAAGATCAGATTGCAAATTATTTCACCAAGCGACAGCTAGCGGGCTCCATTTTGAGAACCATTGCCCAAAAGAAACTGATCACTGACTCAAAGTCTTCTGTCCTCTTTCAGACCAACAAAGCTTCAGCCGAGGGGGACCTCCAGGGGGCCAACGCGGCGTCCCGCCAGGCCCTGTGGCTTTCCGTGCTCTCCATCGTGTTTGGGATCGTCACCTACATCTGCGCCATCGCTGCCCTCATTTCCTACTTGTCTGCCAAGCCACCGTAAAAACATAAAATAAAATAATTGATTTAAAAAAAAGCTGTGAATGCTCTCCTGGAGCTAAGAAAACAAACAAACAAAAAAAAAAAAAAAGATCTTGTGCACATGCTGCCGACAGGTACTTGTAAAATAATCACATTTTAGCGCATCGGCTCCTCTACCTTCAATCATAGTCTATTGGCCTTTCGCTAAGACCCATCCGCCACGGGTCTGGTACACGCATGAATTGTTTGACATTTTAAGGGATATTTTATCTGTTACAGACCCAAACATTAAGATTAAAAAAAATTAAAAATTAAAAAAATCTGGCATACAACAGTTTTGACTGTCCGACATAAGCTCCGGTAATATCAACACGCCACAGACGTTAAAATTATGTTCCACCGCTGATCGAGAAAGTAGTCTTCAAAGACAGAAATCTCACATGATTAAATATGATATAACATAAAGAAAGAAAAAAAAGCTAGCAACAACCGGGAAACACTACTCTAGACTCATCATGGAAGAGGACACGAGAGAAGGGAATGAAGGTGGCTTCGGGCCTTTTTTTAACAACAACAACAACAACAACAAATACTGTACTACAAAAAAGAAATAACTGCGGTAAAAGAAAAAATCTTGGATGCAGGAGAAAACAGACTTTTTAATCTACTGAGCCAGCTACAGTAGAAGCGTTTTCTCAAATCAAGCTAACGGCTAGTTTTATTATCCTTTGTGTTTCGGGTTAGACGTTTGCTTTCATTTATGTCCGCTTCCTTGTTCCTCAGTCAGGTGGCGGATTGGCCACATTACATTCCACATCACAATTCATAGAGTCATGACTCAGGAGAATATTGAACGTGTTTAATATTTAGCATTGTAGGCTCGGCCTGTTTCAAAATCTATTGTTGTTCCAAATTCACTCCAAAAGCCGATCTTATATGATTATCCGATAAAACGTAGGATAACTTGCCGTTTGTCGTCCTTGGTCGGAAAGGGGCAAAGTCGGGAGAAAAACAGCGCAATTATCTTTGTGTGTACCACGCCTGAGTGACTGGTGTCAAACCAAATCACGACAAAACTTAAAATTCAACAAACGAGATGAAGGACATTGATATTAAGCAGTGACACTTCTCCTGTAAAGTTGGCCAGCACTCAACCTTGAACATGTTGCTCACCTCGGTAGCTTTGTGGTTAGCCCTTTATTTCAATTAGAATCCTTCAAACGTTTCAACCAGGAACACAAGCAGTAGCCAGCCACTCGCTCACTGTTTACTATAACAATGATACAAAAAAGCAAATCTCTGTTCTGCGTTGCGATTGGCCAATATGCGTTTAGGAGGATGTGGCTTTGCACAAGATCAATTCTAAGCTGTTCATTTATTTATTGGAAGTGGAAATGCGCTTGATTTACAACTTGCAGCTCCCTGCCGCCCCCTGGACTCTCGTTAGCTGTACCAAAGTTAGTTGAGAAACACACTGTAGATATCATCCTCACGGTAAGAACAGAGCGCGTAACCGAGAAGTGGATTCTGATGGACCTCATCCTGGGGTGGTGACGTTCTGAAACCACACCACATCTCAAATCAAATCCAAAAAATAAAAATTAAACATAAGCGATGAGAATAATATGGATCCCCAGACATGATGTTGCCACAATCTAATTGTTTGCTTCGTACAAATGCTAACTTGTGACCACAAAAATAGGCATAACGTGCACACAAAATACTAATTAACAAAAAAAACTTGCACATCTGGATAATCAGCTGGAACACACCTTTCTTACCTTATTGTCCGCAATGACTTCTTAACGCTTGCATCACAAAGCAACACTGCATTCATTTGTATTTTGTGCTTTCATTATTCCTACTCTGTGACCATGATTTAGTATTTTGTGCGCACATTTTACTTTGTTGCCATAAATTAGTATTTTGCACATTATACAGTGTCTATAGTGTGGCAAAGATAGTTTTGGGGTTTTTTGCCCATAGGGCTGCACAGAGGAACACTGTTGGGTGGAAGGAGAGGAACACGGAACACTTTTAAAAGAACAGTGTAATTCAGGAAAAAAGAAATCACAATATGTTGACTTGTTTGGTGAGTAGTGTTCTCCTGATAGGCCATATTTCACATACACAAGCTAGCATCTTGTGCATTTTAGTTAACATCTCATGTACAGCGCTTTCACCTGTTTTGAATTTGCAAGTCACAAATTGCTCTTGTTATGACGTCCTGAGGTGTCGCAAAGTGATGGCGAGTAGGAAAGTAGTATTGCAAACCCCCACCATTCGCAAATTCATCTATGCATGTTTTTTACCCCATGGAATCTAACCTGCTCTCTTTCTGGAACACAGTAAAGTGCCACAAGATGCCGCCAAAGCACTTGGCTAAGAGGAAAGCAGTCATTAGTGTTTTTTAGTGAAGGATCACTGGATCCAAATTTTTATGGCGACAAAAGTATTCAGATACATCTTATATTCACAATACATAAAGCATATGTGCTTATAATTGGCCGTGTTTTTTGTTTACATTTGACTGCAATGTCTTTAAGGTATTGTGCAGACAACTGGGATACGTCTGATTTGATCCAGACTACAATGAGTGCACACACGGCACAGAATCTCTGTGTGAAATCAATATCCAATCATTGGCAATACCTCGCCTTTGTCAAAGGCAAACACACACACACATCTGGGGTCTTCCGTCGGGACTGCGATTTGGTCACTTTGCAGGACCTCAGTGTGAAACAGGCTTTGGTCTCAGGTCTTAATCTAACACGAGCACACGGGCACGGACAAGTTACAATCATGCAGTTTAACATATTTCACTTTTACACAAGATGCTAACTCGTGTGCTCAGGTTGAAAAATGTCATCACCCATCAGGACCGAGTGTATTGAATTTTAATATTTCCAATGTGCAGTGTGAAACAAGATAGCCGGAGCATGTGGGATGGACGCAAGTGCCAAAAGAGATGGGAGTTATGTTTGTTATATTTAGTCCATTAAGTTTGCAACAACAACAAAAAAAGAGTGCTCAACTTATTACATTTGAAGTTCCAGAGAGACAAAAAGATGTCCAGCATGAGTCCTTCCCCTGACTTGGCTTGAGCTTCAGCGTGCCATTAATGTAAGCCAGTGACTATTTTAAGGGAAAAGTCCACATTTTCTATGTAGATGTAGTTTTTATATCATAGAGTGCACCGATGATTACAATAACCGTGCGTGAACAGTACACAAAGATGACTTGTGATAACTTGTCAGCTTCCAACCTCCCGACAATCCTCCTCCACCATCATCTGAGCCCGAGCAGCTTCGACTGGACTGCTCACTTCTTCTCTCATGACATGTGGACTTCCTCTCTGGCCTCACATTCTTCTTTTAAATGTAAACAAAACAAAGTGGAAGAAAAAAAGTCAATCCCAATAAATAAAAATGCACTTCTTTGGAATTGGCTTGGCTTCTTTTTATTTTTTTCAATTATTCACTTGAAGAAGTAAATGCCGCACTTGAACCCTTGTTAAGAAATCCTTTAACCATTTAATTTTTTAATTGGTCAATTCTGTTGAGATACTCTGTGGCTCTGACAAAAATCAAAAGGTTCCTTGATTCCAGCATCCAAAATTGCAGTTATTGTATTTTGACGTGAAAGGTTGTTTGACAATATGAACTATTATTCTCAAATTTGAGGTTAGTTTGTTCTTAACAGCGTCAGGAAATTGTGGCGTTCTTAACTCAACTAATGAGAAAGATCTGGGGATTTTTCTTCCAAAGACTGAAGGTTTCGGACACAAATTTACGATTGATTTACATGAACTTCAGGACAAGTCAATACGGGTGGATTTTTGACATAAGAGTGGCCTAAAAATACTTAGTCAATTCTGACAAATTCACTTTATTTTTGTTTCAAATCTCGAGTCTATCCAATGATATACAGTACTCTTTTTTTTTTATATACACCTACATTGATTTGAAATTTTCTTCACTTCCCTGCAACCTGATGCTTGCAGCAACGTGTGACATATGTTCTTCTGTCATCCCTGAATGAACCTTTTCAAGAAAATGTTCCGTTTTTATGTCACTATTTCAACAGGTTGTCGCTAGAAAAAAAAACTTCTGAGATAAAGGCACACTGTAAAACGTTGCTTGGTGCAATTTTGGTACTTTAGCGCTTTAAAGTTTAAATTGTTGACAACCACGTTGGACCTTACTGTATAACACACAACAAATAGAATTACACACACCGTATATTTAAATAAGATACATTGTTTTATTTACCTACATCGCTATCTCGCTAGCATTGGCTAACAAGAATTTGTATTAGACATTATGGGATGTATTTATTTTCTTACAAATAACCCACACGTTGTATGACCACAGACAGATAGGTAATATAACAATACTCACGGGTTTAGATATTTTCTAATGTAGGGAAAACTAGTTAGATAAATAAAATTTACCACTTTATTCTTCTTTTTTAAGTATATCTTCATGTTTGCACTACACTGCCCCTAGGAGGCTAAAGCGAGGATGGCATGATTTTGAGAACTACGACATAATCGATCAAAATCATCCAGCCGGAGCCGCACCTGAAATAAAATATGATTTTCTTGATACTGTATATCATAAAAATGCATTCTTGTACTAATTAAGGCCTCCAGCCAATATTCCGACGTCGTTAAATATTTAACTATCTATCATGGAAGAAGATTCCTACCTTGTGACCACTGCAGTTCTTCAGGTTTTGGTTTTACTAATCTCATTCCATCTCTTTCATTGTGTTCCAAAATGAACAAAGCACCCATCGACATCCACACAGACACACAATCACACACTTGGCCTAGAAGTGAACTGAAGCAGAGGAGGCGCAAAGTGGCTGATGAATATTTTATTAGAAAAATTGCTCTTTATGCGGCGAATAGAGTAAAAAAAGATCAGACGCTTTTGGAGTACCGCCGCCTGAGCGACTCTCTGTGGAAGCTGAAGATCTTTTCGGACGCCGCCTGACTGACAGCGATGCACTGCTGCATCTGTACACAAAAATGCACGTTTACCCAAACATATGTAGATAAATACATAGGTTTATTAAGTTGGTCTCCATATGTGTGTGTGTGTGTGTGTGTGTGTGTGTCTCAACACATACACACAACATTTATTGCAAATGGTTTTGCGGACCCCCAAGATATAGCTCACAGACCCCTGAGTGTCTTTGCTTTAAGAACCACTTGTTCATTTCACCAACCTCTTGTACTGAAAACGATCCTTTGGTTGAGGTCATCATCACTTGGTGCTCTTTGCTGTCTATGGCGAAGGTCATCAGAGCTCGACTCTCCTGATGAGGGCGAAAGCAGACGAGCACATTCAGCATTCAAATAGCATTGATAGTGCAGTCGTCTTTTGCCATATCGTGCTTCACATGTTGCGGGGTCACCACATCGTGGATTTCTTTATCATACTTTCATAGTGGATTATTTGCTATATCGGGGGATTATTTTTCCACACTGACTGTTACTGCGGAGCAATAAGCATTAAATTAGGCTGGAAGAATGTTTCAGACAGAATGTCCAAAGCTTAAGTGGGTGACCCTGGTTTTTGAATCTGCCCCACATAAGAAAATCACACTCACCGCTTCCTGAGCAGCGGTCGGGTCGGTGATGATACTTCCATCCGTGTGGATTGCGCAGGTGACGCCGCAGAACAGGCAACTCATCGGCAAGCCGGCGTCAATCATAGCCATGCAACCGGCGTTGAGGAAGCAGGACAATAGCTGGACAGTGGGTCAGGAAGAAAAACACGTGCATGCATGCCAAGCCAGCCCAATGCATTAAATAACGATGTATTGTATTGTATAACCGACTAAACATCTGCTTTGGGCTCCATGACCACAAGGGGCCCCAGGAGAAGTTTTCAGTCAACAGCACAGCCTGGAGTATGACTTTTTTTTTTTTAATGAATGACACTGAAAGGGTTCAGAGTAGATTAAATAAATATTTGGAGAAAAAAAATACTTTGGTAAAGATGTGCAAAGCTAACAACAGAACAGTTCCAGAGCTGCAATGACTTTGTAGTATAGCAGGATTATGAATGATCAATGATCAATAGCAATGGAAGTTTTGGTTTGCCTTGGTTTTGCTTTGGATCCATGGAAGTGACGGGCTGTACAGAAGAAAAACTGCAGAGGTCTTGCTGTGTGAGAAAAGGATACAGAGCCATCATTATGGAGCTCCTGTAAAACCAGCGTGAGGGATGATCGAGGGTGAAGGGACAGCAGTAGGGATGCCTCGCAGGTTTCTCGCACGCACTGCTCCTGAGCTCGCGCCTTCACACCTCCAAGGGAAAAAAATGCTTGTGAAACAATTAGAAACACTATCAGCACTCCCAATCAAAATATGTGCTTGTATAAGTTGGTTCCTTGATTTTATTGTTTTGTTTTGTTTTTGTAACTCCCAGTCGTCCACTAACATGAAACACACAGCCGTACGAACTTTCAGGTCTCCCGACGGACATGTCATATCCACCTATTTTGCGCATGTATTGTTCCCAGAATGCATTCTGCGGTACAATGCATTTAATTAATTAAGTTAAAAGGATGAAAACCTTGTCATATGTGTGCTTGTGTTACCAGTAGTTGAATGTGTCATATCGTCACTGTCCTGTGAATAACACATAGGTCCATTTTTGTCATTTTATGTTACTTTTTTTTTAATGACAAAAATGGATGTACATTTTTTTTCACAGGAGAGCAACTGTGACGTTTATGCTGCAATGCTTTTTTTAAACAAATCGTGACACGGAAGGGAAAAAAAACAATTGCTGCTGGGCCAACATTTTCAAGCAGTGTAACAAGGCCCACAAGTTTAATTTAAACAAGAGTTGAACACCACCTGGTGGTGATGCATAGTAAAAAAAAAAAAAAAGCTCTCAAGAATTGGATAGTCAATAATGACATATACAATATCTTAGCTCAGGACTTACTTGGAAGTCCAACTTTGGGTTGTATGATCACCTCCAACGTCGCCCTGTCATAAATTTCCTTACTGACTTTAACTTCAGCTGGTCCGTACACTGCAGCCAGCACACTGGTGTTACCTTGAAACAAACAATATTGCAAATGAACGAAAAATATCATCTGTGATCCAGATTTTGTTCAATGGTAGTTATGGATATACACTCACCTGCGATCATCACATTAAATTCACTGTGACAGATGTTGCTGTCATCATGACTATTACTGTTGTTGATATGGCTGTTGTACCCATTGCTCTTACCACTTTTACAATCACATTTTTCTTAGTTTGACAGTTACATTTTTAAAAGCATTTGAAAATATTTTCTTAAAATGAGGACAATACTGCATCATTAACAGTTCAAATGATGATGTACAGTTGTACAAAACTACAACCACAAAAATTAGAACATTGTTTAATTAAAAACTGTCTGAAAGTGTCAGAAATGAACACTTGGTGTTAATTACGTGATCCAATATAATAACATACAACGGGGGGCAAATGGAAACGGCTCAGACAATGATTTATAAAAGCTCCGACGGGGAATAATTAAGCATAAAAACACGTGTTGATTTACGGACCTACACGTCATTCAGTGTTTACCAAATGATACAATGAACTAGAATAGCCAGCAGGGCTAAACACTACTCACACTGAAAACTAGCTACATGCTCAGTCGCTAACGCTGAGTCATAATTCTGTGTTGTTACCTTGTATGAAAGACGCCGAACCGTCTGAACGAGACAGTAAATTTTGCTCGCAGCCAAACTCTCGGATGGAAACTGTGGACGGACTACACTCTTCCATCATGCCGTCAAATGTGTGTGTTGGTCGCGAGAAAATTGCGTCACTCATGTTCATCGTTTGTAGAGGCGCTCATTGGTGACATCACAGGCTAGTCTGCCACTGCGCGCTGTTCAGGTTCCTTCAGCGAAAAGAAAACCCCGCGCAAAAACGCAGAAATAACATCAGCTATAACTGTAGATATTTGAGTATATTGTATTAAATAGTGATATTTTATACACTTTTAAACACTAATATAAAGAGCCACATTCACACAGTCACTGAGTTGGAACCCCACGCTGCTCGCACACAAATTAGTACACTGCACTAAACACCATCAGCGAACATACAGCCTTACAGAGAAACGTTTAATGTCCGCGAAAATGATTTGTTGCAAATGTGTCTTTCTACTTATGTACTATGCAGCTTATAAATACTTCTGTCACCTCTGTAAAATGACAACAATGCGGAAAACTCGATTGCCTGTAAAGCTCCTTTATCATACACGAACATACCAAAAAAATTTGCATAAACGACGATACCGGAATTTTATTCTCATGACTCCTGATGAATGTGTAACGTTTATATCACTGTACAGTGAGGTCTGATCGTTTTTATTCGCTATTCATGTTGGCAAACTGCAAAAAAATATCAAACATTAGGTTTAAAAACAAAATAAGTCTTATTTTGAAGCCTCATTTGACTTCCGTTGTGGTGCTTGTCTCGAAGTTGTGTATGTAATGTTTTCCGGGTACGTGCGATTGCACATTGGAAAGTGGTATTCCTGTGTCGTGATCTGATTACTAAAACTAACTTCAAAGACATACATTAGCCGCTGAAAATTTGGGTCATTCAAACATAGTGTGAGGACGGTCTTAATGGCAGCTGTTAGCACCTTTAGCAATATGAACAAAATGTATAGAGCATGTTTCCACGCAAGTCGTCAAGCGGCTGCCCTAAAGGCGTCGAGGCTACTTAACAACAGAACTTTCAGAATCAATGTAAGTACATAAATCATATTTGTATTCTGTAGCGTCGTTTAGCTTTGCAACCTCGAAGGTCGCGTTAGCGTAAATGCCCCCCAAAATGTTTCTGGATCGAGCGTGGCAACCCGGAAGGGCGATTTGTCCCATTAACACGCAAAGTTATGTGGGTTGTTCTCCTTCATAGTGTGACCAAGTGTGTGATTTGAAAAGGAAAACAATGTGGTGATTTCAATTTAATGTTAATTCAGCCACGGTGCGAAGCTAACGTCTTCAAGTCTCGCGATACTTTGGCAAATAAGCTGGCCGAGCGACAGTCGATGACATAAAATGTTTAAATCACAAATAAGGCTTTGTGGATTCTCGCAGCGAAACATACGGGTTTTACAATTTAAGAACAATCTTAGATTTCACAGAAATGCGTGCAACCCATGTCAGCTGGGATGCTCGGAGCGATTTAGATGAGTAAGTGGTTTAGGTGAGTAAGTGGTGAGCGAGTCGGTTCGTGTTACAAAGTTGAGTGTGATTGGTCGAGGAGTGGGAGCGTCCGAAAGTGTCGTCACAGCAACGAATATGGATGGATGGATGGATGGTTGGATAGATAGATCGATCGATCGATCGATCACAGCAACAAATGGTGTTATCATAAATATTCAATGAATATTTAATGACTCAATAAAAATGGATATCATCTTTGTGTTAAATCTGGTGCAAGCATCTGTTCATGTTTTGCTATTGATTAATAGATCTACACATTGGCCATCCAACTTCAAAAAAGAAAACCCACATTGTGTATGATATACTGGTATATTGTACGATATGGTTTTTTTTTTCCGTATCTTCAATATATGTGGTTTATTGCACAACTTAACTTGCTGATGGATGAATAATGCCATAAATGGATATTTTCCAGTCCACACACAGACAACAGCCGTTCGACTCAACGCTGGAAAAGCCTCAGTTTCCCGGCGCCTCCGCGGAGTTTGTGGACCAACTGGAGTTTATCGAGCCCAATGTAATCGCAGGCATCCCGGTGTACCGGGTCATGGACCGCCAGGGCAACATCATCAACCCCTCCCAAGACCCTCAGGTGGGGCCCGCCTTTTGGCCCAGGCAAAGCAAAATTCTTTTCTGTTTATGAAAATAATATTAAATATTGATCATTCATTGTTATGTTTGTGAGAAATGCAGACTTGAAAGAAGTTTTCTGATAGGTGAAATGGCAACACTCCTTGTGACTGGCTCCAAGTCAGCCCCAAGAAGATTCTGAGGCTCCAAAATTCCATTTCCTGGTAGACAAAATGTCTCAATTTTAGTTTCTGGCATGTTTCATCAGCTCTCTAAAGAGACGGTTCTGAACTTCTACCACAAAATGACGCTGCTGAACACGATGGACCGCATTCTCTATGAATCCCAGAGACAGGTGCTTCCTGCCTGCTGCTCACTTCCTGTTTTTAAGTGTGGAATAAATATGAATATGAATGATTTCATGTTTTCAATCACAGGGGAGGATTTCTTTCTACATGACCAACTATGGCGAGGAGGGCACACACATTGGCAGTGCCGCCGCACTCGAGCCAAACGACCTGGTCTTTGGACAATACCGAGAAGCTGGTTGGTATTTATTTAAATAAATAAATAAACAGACCCCCAAAATATAGATCCTTTTAATTAAAATAGTTGTGTATGTGAGGACTTATCTACAAAACCATACAAAACTCCACACAGGAAGGCACTTTGAGGTAGAGCATGAAAAGTGTTTCTTTTCCTACTTTAAAACCCCAAGCCTTGTTTCTAAATCTAACCCAGACTTTAAACTCTAAGCCCGGCTTGATATCTTACTTTGGAACACTAGCCCTAGCTTGATATCCTATTTTATAACCTTAACCCTGTCTTGTAATCACAATTCAAAACCCTAACCCGGGTTTGAATCACGAATGTGAAACCTCAATTTGAAACCTAAAACCCTTACTTAAAATCCGATTTTTGAAGACCTTGCTTGAAACCCTAAGTGGGGCTTGAAACCACGCTTTTGAAACCCATCCATTGAGGCATCCATTTTTTGATCGGACGTATCCCAGCTGTCTTTGGGCTTAGGCAGGGTAGACCCTGAACTGGTTGGCAGCCAATCGCAGGGCACACCTAGACAAACAACCATCCACACTCATAATCACACCAAGGAACCATTTAGAGTGTTCAATTAACCTGCGGTGCATGTATTTGGAATGTGGGAGGAAACCGGAGTACCCAGAGAAAACCCATGCGGGCACGGGCAGAACATGCAAACTCCACACAGGAAGGCACTGTGAGGTAGACGTGCTAACCAGTTGACCACCGTGCCGCCACTTTTGAAACCTTAATTTTAAATCAAAACCCTGAATGGAACCCTAAACCAATTAACACCTGAATTCAAAAAAATTAATTTTATTCTGTAACCCTTATTTGAATTCAACTGTAACCCAGATTTGAATGCTGAATTTGGAAGCAAAGTAAATTATCATACATTGTCATCTTGTGATGAGATATTTTCATTGGTTTCGTGACCATTGAGCTGTTGTGTGCCCCCCCCGTCCCCCTGCAGGCGTGCTGATGTATCGCGGCTTCTCCCTGGATTCATTCATGGCTCAGTGCTACGCCAACGCGGACGACCTGGGCAAAGGCCGCCAGATGCCTGTGCACTACGGCTCACGGGATCTAAACTTTGTCACCATCTCCTCACCGCTGGCCACGCAGATCCCGCAAGGTGAGTTTGCCGTCCCGCAACGCACGGGTCGAGTTTTGACTTAAGTCCTCCTCCACGGCACGTGACGTCCTATTTCCTGTCATTCAGCGGTCGGAGCCGCATACGCCATTAAGCGTGAAAACATCAACCGAGCTGTGATTTGCTATTTCGGCGAGGGGGCGGCTAGCGAGGGAGACGCCCACGCCGGCTTCAACTTCTCAGCCACACTCGAGTGCCCGCTCATCTTCTTTTGCCGCAACAACGGCTACGCTATCTCCACACCCACCAACGAGCAGTACCGTGGCGACGGCATTGGTGACAAAACTCTTACTTCTGGGGATTCTTTTTGTCTGTTTTTCCATGTTACACCCTTCTTAAAATGTGAAATAGATGGACAGATAGCTAGATGGATGGGTGGAGAGATACAGTAGGTGGTGATAGATATGTACCATATAGCATATTTTTCAGACTACAGTATAAATACTACTTTTTTTGTCACAGTTTGGCTGGTCCAATGACCTTGTAAATATTAAGATGAGCGCTTGGACAAGCACCCCAATTCCCCTTTACTTGAATTGGGTTGACAGCAGCGAACAAGTTCTGGTTGGCTTAGAAACTTCCGTATCTAACTCTGGAAAAAGTTTTTCTTTAGTTTAAAATGGTAAATGACTTATCGTAACGACAAACCCCAAATCCAATGAAGTCGGGACGTTGTGTAAAATGTAAATAGAAAACAGAATAAATACTATTCGCCAGATGGAAGAAGTTGCCATGGCAACTCACATGTGACATATTGCTAGTTTAGCCTGCGGCTTCCACCACAACAATGATTTACTATTTACAGCACCAAAAGGTGCAATAACCCACCAAGATTCTACCTTTGGCTGTAATGTGATGTGGAATTCTACTTAAGGTAGGCCATTTTAAACTAAGAAGCAAACATTTTCAATAAATCCAGCCATTCAGTGCCGTCAACATGATTTGGGAACAGGGATGTTGGGTGCCAGTGTTGGTCTCGGTTTTAATAAAATAATTTTCGCCCAAAAATGCAGAGCAAAATATGGTAGATGGAACTATAGACAGACAGATATACAGTAAGTAGAAAAATGGATGAATGTACGGATAAACAGATCGATAGTTGGATCAATGTTAGCTGGATATATTAATGGATAGATAGGAAGATCTTATTGATGAATGGAAAGATAGATGAATAAATTGACACATAGATGGGTGGGTGATAGATGGATAAATTGATTAATCCACAAGAGAAATTTTGAGTCAGTCTGTCCTTGGGGCAAGACAGTGTGAGATCAGCCTGCCACCAAATGCTGATATTAATTAACACTGCTACAATTGTTACTACTACTTCTAACAATAATCATAATACTAATAACCCAAATACTGGTCAACAGCTGCTCGCGGTCCGGGCTATGGCATGCTGTCCATCCGCGTGGACGGAAACGATGTGTTCGCCGTGTACAATGCCACCAAGGAGGCTCGGCGCAGAGCCGTCGCTGAGAACCAGCCCTTCCTTATTGAGGCCATGACATACAGGTGGGTAGAAGCAAAGCGTCGCAGGTCGCCACATCTCACGCTGCACGATTCCACAAAACACTTAGGTCACATTAAGTTCCAACCAGAGCATTTGTTTTCACAAATTGTTGGTCTTTTTTTATTTTTTTCCTTCCGCCTGATTTTTGTGTATCTTTTCAAGCAAATATTTTTGTTCAATATTTAGCATTTTTTCTAATATGTTGATTTTATTTTGGTATATTTGTGTAATATTTTTCCATTCCTCTATTTGCATTTTCAATCAATTTTTCTATTAGTGTGTTTCTGGCAAATAATCGTGTTTTTTCTAATCATGTCAACACTTTACAAGACAAACATAATGATGTCCAAACAGTCGCCTTCCCCCACAAAAAAGGCAGATTTTTGCGAATTTTCTTTGTTCAAATTACAAAAATACGAACTGACAACATATTGTTAAACAGTCAAATGTTCTATCTGTAATATCTTTATTGTTGTTCAGCATTAAGTACCGCCAGCCGTACCCCTGGTACCTCCGCCATTGAGAATGAATGGGGAATTGAGCAAAAAAATAAGTTATTTTGTTACTTACATTTCCCTTTAACTCACAGGTCGATAAAACCGTCATTGGAATTTCATTCTTCAAATAACAGAATCAGCCCCCCATAAATATCCAAATCAGCCGGACCCTCGTTAATAACATTGCGTTTGGGCCGATTTTCATTTAGAATCGGCCACCACAGCACCAGTGACGACAGCTCGGCGTACCGTTCAGTGGACGAGGTCAATTACTGGGACAAGCAAGACCACCCCATCTCGCGCCTACGGCACTACATGGCGTCGCGGGGCTGGTGGAGCGAGGACGACGAGCGCGCCTGGCGCAAGCAGTCACGCCAGACCGTCATGGAGGTGTTCGAACGGGCCGAGAAGCGTCTGAAACCCAACCCGGAGCTGCTCTTCACTGACGTCTACGAGGAAATGACGCCCGCCCTCACCAAGCAGCGCGAGTCGCTCTTCCGCCATGTGCAGCAATACAAGGAGCACTACCCCCTCGACCTTTTCGACAAAGACTCTCATTGAATGATTTTTTTTCCATGGGTTCTCAAACAGGGGTCCGCAAAATAATTGGTAATAAATTGTCACGTGTTCCCCCTCCCCCAAAAAAGTGCAAATTGCTAGCCTAATAGCATAATTGTCCATGTCAATTTTAAGTTACTGTCACAAAAGCAATAAAAATAACAATATGCTTGCTAAAATTGTTTTACTCGTTTCTTTGTAACGGGACACTTTAGTTTGTTGAATTACTTTTTCTTGTTTTCTTTAAACGGTCAAATATGACTTAGGCAACCATGCTATTAGGCTAAGGCCTTGTGG
>CAAKHF010022850.1:0-12107 GCA_901007745.1 Hippocampus kuda | reverse complement strand
CCGCTCTACCGGTTTCGCCACCTGTGCTCTGTGTGTGTGTGTGTGTGTGGAGGGGGGGGAGGGTGAACAACCAAATGACCAAATTCACTTTAAAAGGTACTTATCGATCATGTGATTAATAAACTGAGTAACTACCCCCGCTTCTGCAATATAATATGCTAGTTTAACATCTTTTAATCATGTGCAACCGCTGCAAATGTTCAAATTATTTGAAGTCAAAGGACTGTTTTTTTTTTTTTTCTTCTGCGCATCGGACTCTTGATCATGTTAAATGTTGGATGGGCCACACTCAACGACGGCGGGCGGCATACAGCCCATGAGCCATATTTTACCCACTGCTACGTGATAGGGATTATATGAAATTCACGAGAGTGAAAATACAGTGTAGTGTGAGTTAAAGAATTACACACTGTCCAAAAAAATTTAATAAAAATAAATCTGTGTGAACTGTTGTGACAGTTGACATGGACAAAAAAAAAAACTACTGCTTCCATTTGTATCGCTGCACTATTTACGTAACAACGTATCGTTCTCTTACGCTTTCCATTTTTTTTTTTTGTGCATTCCAAAATAAGGAATCATTGCAACATAAACACACTTTGACCACTTCGGGCTCCCAATGAGAACACACCCTTTTGCACACTCTTCACATAACGTTGCGCGAAAAAAGACAAATAGGAGTATTTGACAAAAAATGAATCGATTGCAGTATTATTTTGTCTCACCCGGTCAAAGGAAATGCGCCTCGTAGCCTTCGCTGTGTCTTGTTCGTCAGAAAGAGGAAGACACTGTTGGCCTTTGCGATTCACATGTGCTTTACTGACGTCAAATAAAGATTGAACAAATCTAAAGAGCGAAATGTGAAAATGACAGCTCAAACACACTTGCGGCTAATGGGATGTTTATTGGAAGGATGTGATTGGCAAAATAAATAATGAGTCAAAATGCATAAAGACAGTTTCATTGCACTTATTAAACTAATCATAAAACATCAACCATATGTATAGATGGGGGTTTTTTGTGTGGGGGGGTGAGTGAGATAGTGGAGGAACCATACTGAATTTAAGGTTACCGTGTGTCTCATGCTACTCCCGCTACTCGCTTATAATTGCGTGTGTGTGTTATGTTTGAACGTTTCAGATCAGTGATTCCCAACCACAAATGTACAGCACGGAGAATATCAGGTGTGCCGCAGAAAATCATCCAATTTCACCCAAAGTTGCCGTAAAGTGAAAAGAAATGTCTTCTAATTTTGGCTCACCACAGCCAAATTTGAATGATTCAAAAAAAATCATCAAGTGCAGAAGATAAGGTATATAAAAAAATAAGAATTAAAAAAAAGTCATGTTATTGTCACCGCTCTCAAACGCTGTGGTCATATTTGCAGAATCCGCTCGCCCTGGTTCATCGCTGGGCTTTTTCACACCCCAGCCCATAATCCAACATGATGACTGTTAAATTGGACCCATAGAACCCCTCTTTGGTGGCGTTTTATGAAATTTTCCGATGGCGCCTTGCCTCGATGAAGGTGATGACCCTCTGGTTGAGATAACATCAGTAATTTATTTCATCTCAGAAAAAGGAGAAGTATTATCATTCATCCTGTTGACTTCTCATGACTCGTATGTCAATTCATAATGTCACTTCAAACACAGTGTCCTCCAAATTGTGATTGGTTCCCCCCCCCCCCCCGCCTCTTCTTACTCTCTCATCTTTTGCTCTCTGGCCATTTGACACAGTCCACACGGCGTCAGGCAGGCCATGACCAACCAATCTTTACACACCGAGCCCTGCGGGAGGTGCACACGGTTAAATATTTTGACCATACACAATGCAGTATTTCCTCAAAAGAGCGGCCGGTGCTTCTGGTGCTAATCGTAAAAACGGATTTCGTGATTGCAGCATGGAGGCCACAATTTCAGTGTACACGTGGGCAATTGTGCAAATACAAGGGATTACAAAGTGTTACGAATTATGTGAATGCTGAAAACATTCAATTCACCCTGAGAACAATTTTCAACTTGCCAAACGATTGTCCATTAGTGGCCTGTGATTGGCGGGCGACCAGTCTGGGGTGTGCCGGCTAGAATGAGCAAGCTTCCACACAGTGGATGAATGGCTGCAAGTTTTAATGGTGGCACATTTAAGGTATTCATAAAAGAATATACACTCAAAGAAAAAGATGTTTGGGGAAAAAAAAGAAGAAAGGAAAATCCTCTAAAAACCCCAAAGGTATTCTTGGCCCCCTAGCCCCCACAAAATGACTTTTTTTTTTTTGCCTGGAGTTAAAAATAAAACAAACAAACAAAAAATCCACACGTGGTGCTGTCTTCACGCAGCTTGTTCCATTCGTGTGCAGCATGACAGCTGATTGCTGCTTCACCATGTTTGTTTTGCACTCTGGGCTCACCTTTTTGGCCTGTGAGTCTGCCAACTTCAGAGCCCCACTCAGTTTATAGTTTTTAAATCAACAGATTGAAAAGATTAAAGGCAAATGTGCTCAAAGTTAAAGACAACTGAGCTGCACTTCACAAATATAGCATCTTGGATTAAAAAAAAAAAGCCATTTACTTTAACTGGTCAGTAGCGCCAAACAAGGTGGTTGTCAAGCATTGTAACCTGCCCAAACTTACTTCAATACGGTACTTGTGGTGAATGCTGGTCCTCAAAGCCACCGAGGAGCCAGGGAGGAAGGCCAGGCAGCAGCTTTCCCCGTGGTCCTGAGCTACCTTGCACTCCAGGATGCACGGCAAGAAGGTCCCGCACAGACCTGTGAACCAAAGACAGTGTACAGTTAGAGCGCCACTGCGCCACTGGACACCGCTCGATGGTTTCAACGCATACAGATGCCGCAGTCGTCGCAGCAGTCCAGCGTGTTGGAGCTCCAGTCGGACATGGCGTACTGGTGGACGCTGACTTGAGGCTGGGAGTTGATCACGCTGGGCTGGAAAGACATGTCTGCGAGCCGGGAAGGAAAATGTTCACCGCTGCGCACGTTTACCCTCGGGTGGGCTCTTATAACCCCCACATGACCCACCTCGAGTGTTTGATTTCAGGGCGTAGCGCACCAGTCAAAAGGGTGCACCCAACATGATTCATTTGCATCATATTATTATTTTTTATCAGCTGGCAATAATTGAAGAGCGAAAGATGAATGAGAATAGAGTGTGTGTTGTGTACACACTCACGTACACACACCCACCATCTACTGAGCGTGATCATCGAATGATAAATTGTCAAACGTGTTTGTATTTGGTCAGTATGTATTATACTCGCCGTCCAAATGAACAAATCACTCATTCATCCATTTTCTATGTCGCTGGTCCTCAGCAGGGTCGCGGCTGAGCTGGAGCCGATCCCAGCTGACTCGGGGCGGGGTACACGCTGGACTTGTCACCAGCCAATCGCAGGGCACATGTAAACAATAACCATCCATCCATTTTCTGTAGTTTCTGTCGTATGTTTGTACACTCTGGACTGTTTGAACACCCTCCCTAGGTACAGTGAAGATAAAATGTCGAAACGCCGACTAAATGTTCATCTTCTATTGCTAGGTATTTGTGGTATAAAAAAAAAACTCCAAACATTTTTCCACTAATGTGTCCTATAACCATAGGTGTGTCTAGCCTATTTGGGGGGGATCGGGGGTGCTGAAGCACCCTGAAAGTAAATCCAAGCACCCCAGATTTTGGGCAATTTTAAGAATTTACTCTATAGTATTTTTTTTTTTAGAAAATAGTTAAAACCAGGAAGTACTTGGTAGACATGTAATATTTTATCAACAAAAGGTATGGTACACAGTAAAGCTTTTTAGGGCTGTACCATGAATACATTGATAAATTCATTCCAATGAAAATTTGATTTGGTCGTACGTCAAGAATGCAGCTGTAGCTATATAATCTTTTGCTGAATAAATATAGCACTACTAAGAAATTTGAAAAGAGAACCATGAAAATTTTGCCTCGTTTCACTCTGAAACACCTACAAGTGAACAAAGGAAGTGAAAGTGTTTTGTTGCCGTTAGGCTGTCATGGAAAAAAGGCAAACGTTAATCCTCTCACATGCCGCCCCACACCAATAGGCGGCAGGATAGTACGGTTAATCAGTCCTCTGCCTTACTTAGTTCAACTTGTTTTTTGGCTAATACAGTGTGTCGCATTCAAGAAACTGAAAGCAAATGTCTTTTGCTTTCGCTGGATCGTTGTTTTTTTTAGCCGTGAAAGTTATTTTCTTTTTACATTTAAGAAAGTGGTGGCAGGGAATGCAATACTATTGAAACACATGTTGAGAAGGGCCAAAGCAGTGACCACTACAAGATCCCTGTTGGATTTAAAATATATATATATATATATAAATATATATATATATATATATTTATAATCTTCTCACAAAACAAGCACGTTTTGAGGGTCTAAACATGCACAGAAACTCATGAAACTTCAAGTACATCAGGCCTAGTGAAAAAATTCCTCACACACGATTACAGAGAAATGGGTTGGCAAGCCCTGTCATGATACTTTTGAAAATTGGGAGGGATGCCTGGCATCCCGAGTATAAAGTCAACTGAAGCCATGTCTTAAAATGATCGGGAAGCGAGCTCGGATTATTTTTGCCCATACAATTTTGGCCCATTTTTGCACCTGCACAAGGGTCATATAACTTTGCGAAACCTTGGCTATTTAAAAAAGAGGATAGGCACTATAGAGGCCCAAATATTCGTATGAAAGACCTTGAAAAGTCTTACTTTTCATATAAGTATATAAAGTTCAAATGTCATGCACATGCACTACTTGATTAGAGTATGTGCTTTTTTGTCGAAAGCTGCGCCCGTTTCAAACAACTTTGACCGGAGCAGAAGTAAGAGAAACATCAGCGCTATTGTGCAAGCGCAGAGTTAACAGAAGACCCTCAGTCGGGACAAAAGTAACCACAAGATTATTCAGTTCCTCACACTTTTGGCAGATGAGATGCTTGTGAACATAAATCGGTCAGGAAACTTTTTTTTTTTTTTTTTTACCTTTGGCCTAAAATGTGGAAGTGTGAACAACACAGAGCATTATGGGAGAATGCAACTTAAGTTTATTGTATTTTATTTATTTTTAATAGGTTGAAGTTAGTTTAAGTAATTGGACAATCACAGTTTGGATGGTGAGTGAAAGTCCATTTGATATATAGACAGACAGACAAATAGCTAGCTAGCTAGCTAGACAGACAGACTCACAGATAGCTATGCTGACAGACACACAGACAGCTAGCTAACTAGCTAGCTAGACAGACAGTTAGCTAGATAGATGAATAGATATTAGTGTTGGGTTGACAATAAAAATAAATATGTAATTTGAAAATGTGATTACAATATATTTTATTCAGATGAAGCCGAACAGTTTCTACTTCTACAAGTCATCACTGTCATCTGTTCATTTCCCTCTTTCCTTTCTTCTGTCTTTCTGTACGTTCTATGTTATGTTTGTATCCTGTCATGTTCGCACGTCTTCAGATGGTGAGTCAAACTTGTCTTCCTGTTGGTGTGCACTGCTTATGCTTGTTTCATTTAGAGGATTCATGTTTTAGCGTTCATGATGATATTTTAACATTGAAAAAGAAAAACAACTAATGATGCTGCTGTCGAACCTTTTTTCCACAGCATCCACATTAGTCACGCACTGTCTGTCTGCCTTAAATGATCGTTCAAACTTTTTTCTTTTTTTTTTTTTTTAGCCCAAACATGTCACAATTTCCTCCAAGGCAAAAATAAGACACTCATCCATTCCAATGCCAAGCTATGTTTGTGTATGTTCTCAAGTGTGTGAGGAATCGGTTCCTGAAATTGTGACTTCTTCTTTATTCTCATCCATGCAGTTGTGGCTGCGAAAAACAGCTTTGCTTGATACACTTTGCAGTCTGTAGGTCACTGTGCTGCCTCCACATCTGCAACAAACATGGATGATTACATGGTAACCACTGAGGACTACTGGGTGAGTTGCTTTCTTTTTGTGCATTAAGGGCCAAATTGCTGGAGAATATTCTTAAATATAACAGATACTATATAATAATATATAAGAGAGCAAATTGCCAATATATCAGAACATTCCTGTTTTATGTCATCAGATTTGTTTCTCGAGCATAGACAAACAGTAAGTAAATAGAGAGGCATGCAAGTTGTTTCTCCAAGCCAGGTTAAATATGATGTTAAGGTGGAAAGAATATGGATTTGTTATTGATAGGTATTATATTACTTTTCTGTGTATCTGTAATGCCGCAAACAAAATTATTTTCTTTCAATACTGCATTCAAAGAAAGCAAAAATTGACAGCATGACATATTTTTGGGCAAAGGTTTTTTTTTTTTTTTTTAAACAAAAACTGAAATATCACCTGAATAAATCAGCAATATGTCATATTGGTTGGACACCACAGCTCTTTGCATTGGTACAAATATAAAAATAGGAGCACAGTAGGGGTCCATTTTTGTCTTTGCTACGGTGCTGCCCGTATGTTTAATAGTTTCAACCTCCAGTGTGTCTCGTACTTTGTACAGCATAGTCATGTTCTCTTGCTGTAACAGGTACACATAAACAAAAGCAACTAACTTCAACGTAGTTCCTGTTTCTACAAGATTGCGCCAAAGCACTACATGGACTTCTGTGACTCACTTCAACGTAGTTCTTTGGCCGCAAGATGTCAGAGGACACTGGCAACTGGCAATGTACTACATCAAGCTTCACAGCTCACTTCAACATAGTTCCTAGAACCCAACATGCATCAATTACTTGCAGTTGTTCACAATTGGAGTGAGGGCTCCACGGTATACGATCCATGCTGCTTAAAAGAAACGTTGTTGTGTGTCTTCAGATATTCGACTATGACAACTACACGTTGTCCCCCGAAACCAGTAAGACGCACGCGGCCCCTTGCCCGCACGAAGACATCTACGCTTTTGCGCGGAGGTACCTGCCCATCGTCTACATCCTGGTCTTTATCCTGGCCGTAGTGGGCAACGTGCTGGTGCTGTGCGTGATCCGCCGCTATCGCAACTCCCACGGTGGCGGCGCCTGCTCCTTCTCCCTCACCGACACCTTCCTCCTCCACTTGGCCATCTCCGACCTGCTGCTGGCCTTCACGCTGCCGCTGTTCTCCACGCAGTGGGCCCACCAATGGGTGTTCGGCGAGGCCGTCTGCAAGATCTCCGGCGCTCTGTTCTCGTTCAACCGCTACAGCGGCATCCTTTTCCTGGCCTGCATCAGCTTCGACCGCTACCTTGCCATCGTCCACGCCGTCAGCTCCGGCTGGAAGCGTAACACCTGCCAGGCGCAGGTGGCCTGCGCCTTCATCTGGGTGGGCTGCCTGGGCCTGGGCGGCGTGGACATTGTCTTCAAGCAGGTGAGCGAGGTGAAAATCGACGAGGAGCGGGCCCCGCTCCTGTGCCAGGTGTGGTTCACCAACAACGCCGCGCAGTGGCACGCCGGCCTGCAGCTGGTCAGCGTGAGTCTGGGCTTCGGGCTGCCACTGCTCATCATGCTTTACTGCTACATCCGGATCTTCCGCTCGCTGTGCAACGCCACCCGCCGGCAGAAGCGCAAGTCCCTGCGCCTCATCGTCTCCCTGGTGTCCGTCTTCGTGCTCTGCTGGGCGCCGTACAACGGCTTCCTTTTGGCCGACAGCCTCCAGAGGCTAGAGGTGGTGGCGGGGGGCTGCCGGTTCGGCCGCGTTGTGGACATGGGCAAGGTGATCACCGAGAGCGCCGGGCTGTCGCACTGCGCCCTCAACCCGTTGCTGTATGGTTTCGTGGGGGTGAAATTCCGCAGGGAGATGGCACGCATGTGCAAGGGGCTGCTGGGCCCGAGAGTCGGGCTGGGCGTGGAGAAATGGGGGGAGAGGAAGCGCAAGACCACCGGCTCCTACAACTCTGCCGAGAGCGAAAACACCTCTTACTCGGTCATGGTGGGAAGATGATTGAGAAGCTCATGTTTGTGAATAGCTTGTCAAGGAGGGGGCCGGAAAAGTGCCACTTTTCCACTGCGCAGCACCGACTCCTCTGGCTCTTGAGCTCTGCACATTTTCAAATGTCTTCGGCTTCAAAAAGAGGACTTAATGAAAAAAATGCACATTTTTTTAAGAAACGGCACATAGGCTATACAGTATAACATTCTTGAGGAAAAAAAAGTTACGTGTTTTTTTTTTAACCCCCAAACCCAAGAGTTTTCTATTCATGCCCCACCCAATGGCTTCCTTTTGGCCGACAGCCTGCAGAGGCTAGAAACCTCCAGCTGCATGTGTGCGCTCTGTGCCGCAATAAAAAACCCCAAGAGTTTTCTTTTCAAGAAAAAAAAAAACACGACTACAATGTACCACAACTGACTCACAGTTGAAGACAGCAGCGTTTAGAGCAGGCATCACCAACGGAATCCGTGAACCAATGAAATAATCATTTGAATCTGTAAATATTTGCAGAGATTTCCGGACATAAAGTATCGGTTTCCTAAATCATTGTTGGGAGAAACCATGAACATGATCAGTGTCTTCCCACATCTCATCTAATTCAAGATAATGTTCGCAAATTTATCATTTCAGAAGTGTGTATCAAACTAGTAGCCCTTGGCATTAATCATTGCTCAAGAAATAGCTCTCGCTTTCAAGCGATAGCACGTGTGATTGCCCATATTTTTGTGTCTTGTGACAGGAACCCAAACTCACCAGGTACTAGATATAGTAACCTGTAGTACCGGGTTTTTGGCAATAAAAATGAATAAATCACGAGTCGAGCCAAGTAAGTAAGTACTGCGCAGTAGAAGTCCCCTCATATTTTTACACCGAATTAAAAAAAAAAAAAAAAACATTACAAGCCCAAATTAAGAAAGGGAGAAAGGAACGTACACTGAAATGAAAAGTCAGGTGAGGGATAAAGAACTGGAAAATGTTCTCGATGTCGTAATGGTGCTGCCTCATACAAAATGTTGTCGCTTTAATTTTATTTTTAAATGGCCTATTGTGCTGTTGGATATTTTCCAGTATGGTAATCTTATGAAATAGTACTGTTCTTCACGATCAAATGCAAACGTATTAAATTTCAAGGTAAATACAACTGAACTGTACTTAGTACTTGTTTGGCCACGAAACCAGTTGTTGGTAGTCTGGAAATATAAACGCGCTCTTCTCACTGAGCATGAAAACAAAGTGAAAATGTTGTAAAAAAAAGTTGAAGCAATTCTGCTGACTTGGTGTCTTTTGCTGCAGCTCCAAACATCCAGCTGCATGCCGTGCGCTCTGTGCCGCAAAAGAAAGAAAAAAAAGAGGAAATGATTGCGACTCATATATGATGTTCAAGGTGGCACACAACCATTAGCATTGGCTATGTGCTATGATTTGTTTTGTGAGATTTATTGTTGGTGGAATGAAGTCAACTGTTTTCTTCTCGTATGCTTCTGCCAAGTGTGTTTTATCAAGGAAAAAAAAAGTACATTTTGAACATTTTATATTTGCTGTATATATTATGAAAATAAAGTTAAAAATCAAAGGAAAAAATGTTTTGTATCACTAACTTGGTTCATGTTTTGAGAAAGAAAATTCATTACCTCGTGTGTATTGTCATATCAAGTTGGAATTTCAATTCACGGGAAACAAGTTTCAAAATATCCCACTGAAATTAGAATCCTCATTTTGAAGTAAATCCTTTCCAACCGTCATAAAACACATACCACACACAAGATAAGATAAGATAAGATAAGAAAACCTTTATTAGTCTCGCAATGGAGAAATTAAACCAATGGAAAATGTTTAACACTTTTGAATTTTTTTTTCAATTCAAAACAAAGAAATAATTTTGTATTTTCAACAAAAAATGCACATTTGATGTCAACGTAAGAAGTGGAGGACGTTTGCGTCTCCAAAATTGTTTTGCATGTTTACATAGTTGAACATTACAAAAGAGCGCACTCTATCGGCCGTGAGCTGTCATTGCGCCCGCTTTGTGTCCGTCTTTGTTCACAAGTGTCAAGCCAGAGCCTCCCATGTCCGGAAAGTTCGAAGCGCGCTTGAGAAGTCTTCAAAATAAAATAAATACAAATGTTCATTCCTTACTAAACAGAGACAATATGCTGATGAATTTTATAACACTATAATTCCAAGTCTAACTTGAATGACTCATGATTCTGGCATTTCTCATCGTTATTTTCGAATCCTGACGACATTATAATTTTATTTTGAAGGGCCTCCATGCATGCCGTCGTCGTGTTTGTGGTCGTGCATTGTGTATTGGGAGCTCTTAGGTAACATTTGTTGACTCGAACAAATCCAAACGCGACGACTTAGTTAGTCATTTACTCCTGCCGCGATTTACCAAAACTAATCTTTGTTTTGCAGTGTTTCTGTTGTTTTTTTTTCCCTCTCCGTGTTTTGTTTTCGGTTCTTTCAGTCACCACCGCGCGATTTGCGTGTCTGAACTGCGACCCCTAGTCAGCATGACAAGAACGCGAAGCTTGTGGGTTTCGTTTTTCTTCTGGATTTGACGTCTTGCAGACACTCTGCACCTCCACCCAAAAGTGTTGCGTTGCACCACAGTGGAAGTGTGCGGGGGGGAGTGGGCTTGTTTTCCTGTTCCAGTATCCATTTGGACCACGAACGAGCTGAACCTTGTGCAGCTGTCATCATCTGTTTAAGGTGAGCACCATTGTTGTCATTCTTTTTTTCTACGTGTGCCTCACAGTTTTCAGCTTTTAGGCTAGAATATCCCAAAGACAGAAAATGGCTACTTCGGTCCGATTTGTACATTTTCACGAATTGGTTTACTCACTTTTGTTACCAGTAGTTCAGACGTTAATTTGCGTTCTTTTAGGGGACGGTAAATTTGCGTGTCATACAAGATGCACACTGACATGGTCATATGATCAGTGGTGTCCCAATAAAATAGATGATGATAATTCACTCAAACGAATTCTGTTTCTACTGCTTCGACTGTTATTTCAGACAATGAATAGTAATACAATGAAAAAAAAAAACAGTATCTTCACATGGTGGACAGTTCTCATGTTCTGGGTTTGAGTCTCAGTTCTGGCATTCCTGTGTGGAGTTTGCATGTTCTCCTCGTGCTTGCATGGGTTTTTTTGTGTGTACTTTGGTGAAAAGCACACTTGGAAGGGAAAAGGGCAATCGGCTCAGTTTGGACATTTTCACTTTGAGGTGTGCTCACTTTTCTTGCTAGCAGTTTACATACTAATGGCTATGTGTTGTTATTTTGAGGGGACCAAAAATGTACTGTACATCTATTTACAAGCGGTAAATTGACTCGTGTGTGTGTGTGTGTGTGTGTGTGTGTGTGTGTGTTCAAACCAAACGGGGCTGTTGAAATGACAATGGAAATTGTGTTTGCCCAACACTTTTTCTTAGCCAAAGGCTGAGCTGCACTGTATTTGTTTACTGCATGGACGTGTGCCTTAGCGCACAGCCCGATTTGGTCTATATGGGAACTCGGGACTCTCCGATCTCAAACACCCCAACATACTTGTATGTTACAACTCAAGTGTAAGGCAAACCCAACTTAGTCTCAATTACTTTGGTGCTTGTGTGACGTTCGCTGTTATCCTTGTCAATATTAGCATGGAGTGAGCTAAAATGACGCGTCCGGTCGGATTACGCTTGAGAGTAAGAAGATAATGTGACACGCAATGTAGTTTTTAAAAAATCGTCATGTGGTGGATGTGCTAAATGCGCAATTAGGATTTTGGGGGAAGGTGTTATTTGTTGCTCAAGTTAACAACAGATCACACTTTTTCTAAAATTGAAATTAATTTTTTTCATGTTTAAAGTGTCATTTGAAAAGTTTAAAAAATGCTAACTGGTTCCATTGTATCACACAATTTTTTTTAATTTTAGAAAATTATTTCATGTTTCAAGATTAAGCCATGAGACACTACATTTAAAAAAATAAAATGTAAAAAAAAAAGTCTATGGTTCAAGGTATTACAGCACAAAAAAATGAAAAAGTTCATTGTTAACCCATTCAGTACCAACCAATTCTAGACCAAGTCTGAAAAGACGTGTAAAAACGTCTTTGGGAGTGAATGAGTTAAGACGGTATCAAGATTAGAAAACAGACGTAGACTTTTTTGTGTA